>CATIWM010007663.1:0-16718 GCA_949671775.1 Mallotus repandus | reverse complement strand
AGCCGCAAAATCAAACAAATAGATTTGTCAAATATAAGAATTAATTAGAGTATCATATTAAACAAAAAATTACATATTTAAAGTTTAAAATTTTTAATTTCTACTACTTTTATGATCAATTTTTTTTTATATAATTGAGCTTTTTTTTTTATCTCATTTCAATGGTTCTCAACATTTAGTGATGGTCTTAATGTTTTGTCAGCTATGCAGGGCTATTATTTGTGAGGTTGCATGCCATATATTGAAAAAAAAAAACTGAAAATAAAGAAATTGTCCTTAATTTATTCATTGAATAAGAGAAAACTACTTTATTTAATAAATAAAAAATGACCAACCAAACACTAATTTAAAACAGAGACCATCCAAAATAAAGAATAGTCATAAACCAAAAGGAAAGTCAAGAACAGTTCAACAAAATTATCACACTAATCTTGAAAATTATGTAAAAACTCTATCTTTTTTCCCTAATACTGAAGGTAGCAATTTCAATTTTACCCATTAAAAAAATCTTAAAATATTTCGCTCGCACTCCCTACTAAATTTATAGTATCTACTATACATCTATCATGCTGCACATAAACTTAAAAAATAAAAAATAAAAAATCTTTATTTATTTATTTAATTATTGAGAGATAGAAGGAAGGAATGCAATAAAGAAAAATTTTGAAAAAATTGCAACCATCTTTGAAGAGATCATCGGCTCCAATCTAAAAAATAAAATAAAATAAAATGGATCTCACATCAAAAAGTGTTAAGCATGTATAAGTTATCATTTGGCATACGTAACGAGTATTTCTTGCCTGCTACTATCTTCAATGCAATGCTGAGCTGAGTCCAAAACTAGCTTCCAAACTTTTTTTAAGATACGTAGGAGTGTGCCATTAATATCACCCATAAATAGTCATGTATTAACAACCCCAAAGAAATAGAATAGTAAATTATATGCAAAGGTAGATAGGTACGTTTTAGTAGCTCCATAACCATGACTATCTACAACCAATATTGAAGCATGATATTGTTTATAGGCTTACACAAAATATAGCTAACATCACCATTTACCATTTCATATGTCACATCATTGACCTGCATCATTTCATAGAATTTAATAATCATAATAAATCAAAGCAAAAAATGATTATGATGAAAAAAAATCAAATGAATCTCATCGATTTATTAGTGTAGGCTTATTTAGCCTTTTCAATAACTCTAGCAGCAATCCTCCTAAAATCAGAATTAACATAGGGCAAAACATGGGCAAACCTAACTAAAACAATTAGTTAATATGTTTTTTTTTTTAAAAAAAAGTCGATGGGTAGGACCGACGTGACCAATGATAATTGTGGGAGGAGGTTTAGAGTGAAGGAAGCTTAAACGAAAAATTAGAATAAAAAGGAACAAGGAAATGATCAAGTAGCCATTCTATAGACTCCGCTTGCTATTATCAATCCCAACTATCATCACCTCTTTCTCTACGGTCATTGCCATTTCAATATAACTAATATGAACTTAGAGTGTGTTTGCATGCAAATATTTGATTTAAAATTTTAGATTTCAAATATTGAAATTTCAAATATAAGGATTTTAAATAACATGTAGTTACGTGTCATTTCAAATCCTCATCAAATGAGTTATTAAATTCATTGTGGATTTGTTTGAAATCCTCATAATACAAATCCATGTAGCTATCAAAAGATTTCATTGAAATCCAAATCCATGCTCAAATCCATTGCTTCCAAACATAACATTAAACTAACTTTTCTTCTATAAAGTGGAAGACGTAGATTTATTTAATTTTTTTTATTATAATTGAGAAGGGAAGGAATTCTCCCTTTTGGTTTTTTCATGAAAATGGTCTTTTTTTTGTCTTATTTAATGAATAGATTAAGAAATAATTTGTCATTTTTAGTTCTTGTGAATATGTGGCATATAACATGGAAAATAATGGGCCCCACATGAGCTGATAAGACATTTAGGCCACAACTAATTTCCAAAATCACTATAATGAGACCAAAATAATAAGTTCAAAATTCAATTGCAAAAAAAAACATAATAAAATAAAAGTTTGACCACCAAAATAGCAAAAATTGAAAAGTGTAACCATCAAATGTGTAATTTTTCCTATTTAACATTAGCCCAAAAAAGCCTAAACATAACCACAAGCATAATAAATAAAGGACATAAAGATTGGAGATAATACATGCTATTTTTTTATTCATTATGATAATCGTCATATAGATTTGTGCTACTATACATCCAAATGAGTAGATAGGGGAAATCTACAAGAGAGAAAGAATTGCACATAACTTTTATAGTGACAAGATCCCTAGTAAAGTCTTTAATCATGTACTTAAATGGTTTAAGATCTTCTTGTTTCTCTTAACTTTCTTTTCTTCTCATTGATCTTTCCACTTCACTAACTCATTATATTTGTGTCAATTGAAGGCCATAACATGCTCTATTAAGATTCTTCACTTGGTTGCAAATCACATCTTCTTTGTCTAGATGGTAAGGTCAAAGATTGCTCACATGGAAGACATGATGAACATTTAACCAGTTAAGTAACTCAACTTTTTTATGCCACTAATCCCATTTTAATAGCAACAGGAACATGGCCTTTATATCTTCTCACCAATGTAAAATCTTTGTTTTGGAGTCAAATTTACTTTGGAAGTAGTTTTATCAACTCCATATCTCTAACTTAAAACTTTTGTGGTTAGTGGTTCAAATTTGCCCGGTGTTTCATCCGTTGGAATGATTTATCCAACTGTACTTGAGCAATATTTTAATTTTATCTCTACTCTTTAGTAGGGTTATACACCATGGGATTTTGCCTTTTATATGGTTCCTTAAGTGAGTGTGGTAGTAATGGTTGTTAACCTATTACAATCTCAAAAGGACTTTTATTAGTACAAGAACTATTTTATAAATTAAAATAAAATTGTGCTACATCTAGTAAGGATGCCCACTTTTCTAGCTTGAGTTGATACAATGTCTTAAGTATTTCTCCAAAAGGCTATTAAATCTCTCTATTTGTCCATATTTCTAAGGATGATAGCTAGTTGATATGTCTAGCCATGAGTTGAGGAGACAAAAAAGTTTTGCCCAAAAAGTATTCATCCATCCCAATTATTGACTATGCTATTAGGCACTCTCCAATATTTCACCATATGTTTGAAAAAAGCTCTCACTATGTCTTCAGAGGAATTGAACTTTAGCATAAGGATAAAAGTGATATATTTGGAGAATCAGTTAATAATAACTAATATAGAGTCATGCTCCTTTACTTATATTGGACTATTGATGAATTCTAATGATATATTATCCTAAGGTTAGTAGTGTATATAATCGCAAGTGCACGGAGTTGTCCAAGTAGTCAAAATATTGATCCCACATTTAATTCAATTTCTGGGGTGATCAAGCCTAAGAAAGCATTAAGTTTAATAATAATAATGGATTATATGCTTAATGAAAAGGAATTCAACCAATTAAGTTCATTCTTGAGTTGGGTCTAAAAACCCTAACTACTAAATTGGCTACTTATGGAGATTAAAAATAAAAGAAAAAGAAGAAGAAGAAGAATTGCAAATGACAAACATAAACATAATATTAATATAATTGAAGTACAAAAGAATATTTGAAAGGACAAAACCTCTTTTATTCTTCTTCTCTTGAATATGATTGCAATTGTTCTTCAATCTTTTATTCTTGATAATCCATAAGTAAATAACAAAAAGCAAAATCAAAATAAAATTGTTCTTGTTGAAATTGAAAGTAAGAGCCTTTGAATATCTAACCAGCCAACCTCTCTAAAGAGGCAAAATACAAAGCTATTTATAATTGTCTTCCAAAAACCCTAGAAATAAATTTCCATATTTGAGAATATTCAAAGTGCACAACTGTGCACTATGATATGCATGGCTATGCATCACTACTTCTTCTGAAATCTTGAATCAAGCATGATCGTGCACTCTCTAGTGCACTGTTGTGCACTTATAACTTTAAACTTTCTCTAGACCAGGTATGGCCGTGCACACCCATATGCATGGTTGTGCATCTGCTTCTTCATGCAAATTGGACTTTTTAGGCTAAGGCATGGCCTTGCGCACCCATGTGCACGGCTGTGCATGCCTCTTTATCTTGAATTTATGGAGATTTTGAGCTTTCCTCTCACTTCCTCGCTTAGACACCACTTGCAATGATCTAAACTTAAGCACACCTAGCCAATCAACACCACAACATCAAAATTGAACTAAAGACAAACACAAATAAACTAAAATTATAAAAACCTCTAAAAACCTAAGTTCCAAGGAATTTAAATAATAATGCCAATATTCAAGATTAAATTAGACACTTTGACACTTAAAAACTCAACCATATAATTCATGCTCAAAATCTACTATTTTTGCACTTATTAGCTCCCCCCACACTTTAGCTTTTGCTTGTCCTCAAGTAAAACTTGAAAACACCTAAGTTGTAAGAACTTAAATCATTGTTTATTTTTAATTTGACTAACTATGGCTAACAATTATATTTTTCTTATTAGGTCCCACTCTAAAGTATTAAGCTGCTCTCGATAAGTCTAGAGGCTATGTTTGATGCTAGAAAGGCGAGAGAAGCCTCATCTCTGTATTAACGGAAAGCTCCTACCAAGACTAACAGCGCTAAAGCCCTGGATCACCCCAACCTCAATGCTTCAAATCTGAAAAGAGAAGAATGGTTAGTAAAGAGAAGTAGAAGTCACAAATAACAAGAAATCAAAAGAGATAAGAGGATATACATGTAAAGTATGCCAAAAGCCACACATAGTGACTGCAGCTCTGTAGATTGTATCGGCCTGTAGTCAAGATAAACGATTCTTGTGGAACCCTAATTAAATGTAGCAACTCAATCTAGGTTATGAAGAGGACTAAGAAGTGCAATGCTTACCTCATGATCGATCTCACAAAATAGAGCGTGCCCAATAAAATCAACAAAAAACACCTCGCCTTCTGGATGATTTGGCAAGCAGTAGTGGTAGGCAGTCGCTTGAAACTTTGAATAAGAGAGGATAGAAGAACATTCTTCCTATTCTTCCAAGTGGGGACAAATTTAAGCAAATCACGAACGTATATGCTCCCCGCATCCTTAGAAAAATTACAGTAACTAATGTTGAAAGGGACTGGGGTACGTTCGAAAGTAATCCGAGTGATAAAAGAGAAGCTCATTGGGGAGATTGTCAGCTCACCCATATGAGTATGGAAGGTGTGAGTGGTATCCATCCACCTCTCGATCAACGCAAAGAGAGACTGATAGTCAGACCTACCTTAAGCAGTCGGAAGGGCGGTAATAAAATATCTGAAGCCCAATGCCTAGACATACCTCGTCACATCCTCAGACAGACCATGAAAAAGTTCTCGAGCCAAATGGAAATAGCCCAAGAATTTTAACAGCTTCTGAATAAAATTTAAAAAAGGATAAAATTACTTTTCTTAAATAATTTTCATTCAACATTTTTATTGTTTATTTTCATTTCAATTGCATTTTTCTACTCATTATCATTTAAAAATAATAATATATGTTAATATAAAAAATATATTAAAAATCAAAATTTGAGTCCAATCAGAAAATTGGATTTATGATCAAAAATCCAGAATTCCAATTAGAATTCTAGATTTTTAGCTAGAAATCTATAATTTTGATCAGAATTCCATATTTTCAATCAAAAATCTGAATCTCAGATTGGACATGCACTTTTACGGATTTTCAATTTTACGTTTAATTCCCATTTTTCATTAGGTTTTCACTATTAATTTTTCATTTATGAATTCTAAAAAGTGTTCTTCAATTTTATTCACATGCATGTCAATTTTTACACTACCCATTCTAATTTCAATCACTAATTAGATAGAATAAAACTTTTGCAGAATAAACATAAAGCGTACCTTGTCACCAGCATTAGAACACCGGTGTAGGTCCAAACGAGTCAGAGGAAGAATTATTGCACCCTCATGAAGTCCTAAAATATTTTGTGAAAAATGTGGGGTCAGGATGGTATCTACTGCACCAGAGGTACTCGCATGTAGCCCACATGACGGATTGAGAATCTAACGTTAAATAAACAAATAATTGAGAAAGGAAAGAATCAAGTGGCAAATATCCACTTTAGTCCTCTAAAGTTTGGGTTACAAATAAGTCCACAAGTTTTCTTGCAATTGCTCTTAAAATTGCAATTTAATTAGGAATTAATACCTAGTTAATCTCAGAAAGTAGCATCATCAAAAATAGAATTTAATAATTCACAGAATTATTAAATTATAGCCACAAATGCACAGTCAGCTAGCACTAAATTTCAAAATTTCAGTTAACAGAAAATTTCATAAGATTTGATTTCTACATACATTGCACATAAAATTTTCAAAATTCACCTAGTTATACGCTACACAGTAGCTATAAAAAATTTTCAAAATTCACTCAGTTATGCGCTGCACGGTAGCTATAACTCAATTTCAAATTCACTTAGTTATATGCTATATAGTAGCTATAACAAATTTTGAAATGCATTCAGTTATACGCTATGTGATAGCTATAACTCAATTTCAAGTTCACTCTGTTATATGCTACGTGGTGGGTATAACTTAATTTTAAATTTACTTTGCTAGATGCTCCATAAGACTAATAGCACATCCTCAAATCACAATTCGTTAGACACTACACAATAGTTATAGCACTTTCATACACTCTTTTGCTAGATGCTCCATAGGACCTATAGAACATTTTCAAAATCACAATTTAGCTAGACACTACACAATAGTTATATAATAGTTTGCCAAACACACTTTACTAGATGTTCCACAGGAAATATAGTGAAATTTGCTAAATGCTACACGGTAGCTAAAGCACCTATCATGAGTTTACAGTCAACTTCGAATAAAAGCTTCAAAGAACATAGGTAAGTATCCTAACTCTTTACTTTGATATTGTGTGCTTATTTGCTTTGCTACAATTTTTCAAGCAACAACAACAAAGAGGGGCAACTGTAAGCACCCAATTTCAGGGTGAGTCATGTGTGGATGCGACAGAGGATCCGATGATGATAATTGTTTACAAATGGGTCTTTAAATATTGATTTTTCAATATGTAGGCTTAATTTTAACTTTTTAAGGACTTAATTGTAACATTTTTATTTTTTTGGGTCAATTTGCAAAAAAAATAAAATTGAAAAAGGGCACCGGAGGAGCAAATTCCATATCGAAAATATGTAACTCTGACAAAAATTACACATTTTAGGTTGGAAATATGCAATTCCGATCAAAATTGCACATTTATTTCTGACTGAAAATGTATAATTCTAATATGAATTATGTATTTTCGATTGGGAATTTACAATTTTTGTCAAAATTGCACACCTCCGACCGGCTCCGTCCCTAAATTTTTAATTTTTCAAATATTTTCTTAAATTTTGAGTGGTTGAAAAATAATCTAAAATTAAAAAATAATAAAGATAATAGCTTTTTTTATTTAGTAAACCACCTGATAATCATATATTATCAGGTAGTTTTTGGATAAAGAAAGGTTATTTATCTCTATGATTTGATAATCATAGGGGGAGACCTTTCTTTTTCTATATAAAATGTGTTTTTACGTGAAACAAAGAGAAAGAGAGGTTTTTAACAAACGGAGAGAATTTCAAAAAAGAAAAAAAAAACTTTCTTTTGTTCTTCTGTTTTTTTTTACGTTTTAAGTTATTTTGAAAAAGAAAGTCCTTTTGTTAAAAAAACATAGTGAAGCTAGAGATAAAAAAATCAATATGCAAACTCTATTTCAAAATACGGTGAACAAATCCACTATGAGGAGTAATTAATACAACATTCACTCCATTCATCCTTCTTTCTTCTTTTCTTTCTTTATTTTATTTTATTTTTTATTATTTTCATTTCTTTATTATTAATATTCAAATCTTTTTGTTTTCTTTCTGTGCTTTCTTGTTTTCTTTATGATGGCAATGGTAGGAGTAACCTAAACTGTGGAGTAGTCACGTGATTGAACCAATAACCAAACTCATAAAGGTCCATGGAATGCCATGGATCAAAACTCTGTTTTAATTTTGTGTATTTTAGTTTCTGTATATTTTGTTTATTTCTGTGCTCTTTTATCATTTTGTGTTTTTTTTTGGCTTTTGGGTTGTATTTACTTTTCCAGTAGTAGTTGTTGTGTTAACCCTTATTGTGGGATAGTAAAATCACGTACTTTTATGTTTTGCTTGATTAATTGGTTAGTAAATTAAGTTCAATTTGGTAACACCCTAATTAAAATCAATGGTGGCAGTAAACTAATTAGCTTGCCTGTAAATAAATTAGATTAGGAGCATGATAATTTAGATTATTTTGCTTGATGTGGTTTGGGCTTATTTTTATTTTTGGCTTGTTATTTTGTTTGTGGTTTTGATTGTTTTAAGCTCATAATTTTAGGCCCATAGGTTAAACAATTAGGCCCATTTTTTTTTAACCTAGTAGATTAGTTTAGGATTAACTAATAGGATTAAAATGAACTTTATACCCATTTAGGTTTTTATAAACACAACCCACATAGATTCATTAAAATGAATTTAGACATAGCCCACTAAATTGAGCCCATTTTAAATTAAGATCACTTTAGAATTAAAAGAAATTTAGAACTATACCCACTAATTTAATCCAATCCAATTTTTTTTTTCTTAAAATTAATAGATTTAGGCTCATTTTTTTAGAATTAAAACAAGTAGATTTAGGCTCATTATTTAATTTTAAAACATGTAGGCCTACCATTAGTTTTAAACTCACTTGTAAATAAAAATGTAGAATTAGCTCACCCTAATTAAAATCAATGTAGAGTAGACTAACTTAGGGACGTTTAGCCTTGAATGAATGTAATATTTGTATGCTTTTTCATATGACTAGTTGCCTGGAATTAATTGTAAAATAAGGGTTTAAAATGAAATTGCATGTAAATAGGGAATAAGATGGTAATTTATAAGGTAATTTTAAACGAACACAAGACTAAAATAAGTTAGTATTCCGTGTCCAGAATCCTCTTGGTGTGGTGCTAACTCTCTTTTAGGGACTTAAGTTACCTCCACTTTCAAAAGTTGTCCCAGTTATTATCCTGGGTGGCGACTCATTATCTCCACACCATGTCTTTGTGATATAGTTAGTGTGTTCCCTAGAGTTCTGAACTCAAACAATGTTGCGGTTGCTAAAATGTTGAATGCGTGCTAAACCTCACTATCTACAGGGAGTTTGAAACTTTTTCCCATTTGACAAAAAGGATAAATGGTTCCCCATTTTTTTGATTTGAAATACTAATAAATTCTTTATTTTGTAAAAATCTTTAAAATCTAGAGTTTGCATGACCCAAACATTGATGCCAAATGGTAGTAGAAGTAGTATTTGTAATAGCAGAGAGAGCAAAATTTTTTAGTTCTTCAAAAGCATATCGACCACCTTTCTTGATGCCTTTAGCCATTACTTTTCCCTGTAAATCCTTAACAACAAACTTAGTAGCTAAAGAAATAACATTACACACATTATCTTAAGTTAGTTTATTGATAGATAAGAGATTTTTCTTAATTTCAAAAATTATCAATGCATTCTTTAATTTTAGATTACCATCCTTGGTATGTATATTTTCCTGATCAACATGCATAATATCCAGGCTTTCACCATAACTAACATATACAGAATTCTTACCATGGTAAGAAGTAAGTCTAAAGTTTTACCCATATGGTTCATGATGTGTGTAGTAGCACCCGAGTCCACATATAGGGTAGGATCATGCTCATCATTTATGGCCAATGCGACTAAGGCTTGTGGAAGCCCTTCCTCAAGTTAAAAAGTATGATCAAACATGTTTCAATATTTAATAGCAGTATGATTATATTTACCGAAAATTATATACACTGTGCTGCCATCTCTTGGATGAGAGGATTGACAATCTAGTTTCCTTTAGACTTTTCTTTATTACCATACTAACCTTGACTTGTGGCAGGGACAAAACCACATCCTTTTGAAATTGAATCATCCTTCATGTCCAAGTCCTTTTTCACGTCAACTATAATAAGCTTGTTCATGGTTTGTTTGATGCCCATTAGTTTCAAATTCCAATTATAATGCTTGATCATGTGATTTAAAGGACAAAATAAATTGGTTGTATAAAGGATTTGGTTAGCATAGCCATTCGAAAATCTTTGTATTTAGAGCCAAGACCTCGAGCAAGTTGGAAAACTTTATTAGTTTGGTCAAGTGATTTCTTGATGGTAGTAAGATTATTGTAAATTTGTTTGAATTTTTAAAGGTATTCATCAAGTGACATGTTCCCTTTTGTGAGAGTCATAAGGGTCTCATTCAAGAGAACTTCCTTTTCTTTTAAACTTGGCAGCAATTTGTGTTTAATAGACTTCTATACTTGGTAGGCTATGTTAATGTCATCTAGGTCAAGCATAACTTCTTCAACAATGGTTCCTAATAACCAAGTGGTTAAGAGGCCATAATTGTTGAGCCAAGTTTTGTATGTTGGATTATTGATTTCTTTGCCATATGATGTGATTTTTATTAAAGGTTCACCTCTTTCTTCATGATGATGTTGAATACCAAGGCTACGAACCAAAGGGACTACTTGAGATGTCCATAAAAAAATTAGTTTAATTGAGTTTCATAATAACAAGACTTGAGTATTGATGAAATTTTGTATAGTGAGCAAGTTTTCAGAAAATGAACTGGCCATGGGATCATATTTTTGCTAATTATTCTCTTGTGTGTTTTACTCTGATATCAAAACTTCTAAAGCAAAGAAAAAAAAGATCAAGAGAGCATTATGTATTTTTCAATACTGTTGTAATCCTTTAAATCAATTTGAAAATCTTCAACTCTATTATAGACCATATAACCTACTGATGATTGTGAAAAATATCACCGTAATGTTTGACCTCTACATTAAAAAAGCCTGCCCTAGCAGTTTCAATGGCATTCTTTGCAACCCATTATAAAATTATTCACAATTTGAGATCATTTGTTTTGAGTTGCCTAGGAGGTGTGAACTCTCCAATATCAGCGTCTTTACCTTAAGGTTTGTCTGTGCAAGATATTAGAGCGTGCTCGTTTAGCTGAAAACCTATAAATGCCAACACTATAAATGAAATATTGACCAGAAATCTACAAGTTAAGCAATGATAACAAGCATCAAGATGGAAAATTTTGGTTGATAAGCTACATGAATTTAAAACTCTCCCAACATGCCAAATTTGACAAAAGAAGATATTAGTACCTTTGGTGTGAACAACATCCACAATTGGTTTCCATGCCTCAACTTGTTCTTTGATCCAAATTTCAGGAGTATCAAAATGCCTACATCGAGTGGGAAGAAACCAAAATTATTATCATTAAAAAAGTATAAAAGAAAATAAGGGTTAACTAATTAATAGTTGTCTACGACAGGTATGTTAGATGTATGTTTATGTATAATTGAAATAATTTGAAAATTTGATATAATAAATTGATAAAAAGTAAAAGTAGAATTCGATTGATAATTGAAGTAAAATTACGCATAAACGAGAAAATTTCAAGATTATAAATGATATTACTTTTTTTTTCAATTTTGAAGATGAAATTTGGAAGGGAAAATGGTATGTTCTATCCACAAGTTTGGGCCAATTATTAATTTAAATTCTACTTTGAAAATCATTTTAATTTACTCCTTCAACTTTATAAATTGTGTCAATTCTATCCAATTTTATTTGAATGATCTAACTGTATTTTTAAAAATTACTTTTAAATCCCTATGAAATAAATTTCACAGTTATTCAATTTTTTCTTCTGTTTTAAGAAATATAAAATTTTAAAAATATTTTCAAGTTATAATTTTACCATTTTAGAATAAATTTAAAAATTAATTTAAAAATTTTTACGTAAAATTTTACTTGTAATGTACCAGTTAAAAATAATATAAAAAAGTGATAATTTGTGAATCAATTTATTATATAGACTAATATTGATAAAAATAAAAATAAAAGTAAGCTCTTTTAACTATCACTATAAGTAATAATAAAATTTTAATTTTTTGCATTTTAAAAAAAACTTAATATTTTTACTATTTTAAAATTTACATCTCAATTTTCAACCACATTATTTAGAAATTTTTCTAATAGAAGTCAAAGCTAAAAAGTATTATATAAAAAAAGAGAGAGAATTTTGAGATACTAAAAATATTAGTCAAGAATATAAAAGTGTTATACAAAAACAGTATTATACAAAAAAGGAGATAATTTTGAGATACTAAAAATATTAGTCAAGAATATAAAAATATTTAGTTTTTCTAAAATATATGAAAAAAATAAAAAATAAAAAATAAAAATTTCATTATTACTTACGGTGATAGTTAAAAGTGCTTACTTTATTATTTTTATTTTTTTAATATTAGTCTATATAATATATTGATTCACAAGTTATCACTTTTTTTTATTATTTTTAATTGATATATAAAAAGTAAAATTTTATGCAAAAATTTGTAAATTAATTCCAAAAATAGTAAAATTAAAACTTGAAAATATTTTTTAAGTTTTATATTATTTTAAAAAGAAAAATTTGAATAACGGTGAAATTTATTTTATAGGAATCTAAAAATAATTTTTAAAAATGCAATTAGATCATTCAAATAAAAATGGATAGAATTGGTACAAATTATAAAATTAAAGGAGCAAATTGAAATGACTCTTAAAATAAAATTTAATTGATAAATGACTTAAAGTTGAGGATAAAATAAATCTTTTTTTCATTATAACTTTGTATTAATGCTTATGAGCACGTATTCTGGAACAAATATACTAGGGTATGTTTGATCAATAACTAAAAATATCAAAATAAATAACAATAAAATAAAAAATTCCAATTTCTACCAAAAATAATATGAAAATTGCTATTTCTTAAATCACTTATAAAAATAAAATGTTGGTTTGGTTTTATTATTTTGTTCGTTAACTATTTTATGTTACTGAAAAGAAAAAGATAAAACAAACAATATTATACTTATTTTAACATTTTAGTTTAGCTTCTATCTTGTATTTTTCATATGATAGTATTGAGTATTTTTCTTCAAAAATATTTAAAGCGGTAGATTTTGGATTCTACTCTTTAATGCATTTAAAAATTAATTTTATCTAATTTAAAAATTTGTCGATGAATAGTAAATCAATTGAGTTCTATACTAATTAAAAGGGAAATTTTTTTATCTATATCGTGTATACAATAGTTGAGATTTGTAATATAAAGACATGTATCTTATTTTTATTGATTATAGATACACACTTATATAATGTATTATAAATTTTACCATAAAATTTAATATATTTTGTGTTTGCAAAAATCTCCCATTAAAAGAATACTAAATTTGCATCTTTAGTCCACATTTTGTGTAATAAAAGCAAGTAAGCTCCATGAATAAACAACATTGGGATTCACTAACCTAACTGTCAAGGGCAACAAAAGGAAATGAAAACAACAGAAATCTTATAAAGGGGATTACTATGGGAAAGATTGAAATTGCACAACTTGTATCACTTAACCTCTGGGAAAACTAATTCCCTATCGGCTTTGCAGTCTGAGCTAACTGCAATTAAAGAAGCCTATAAATATGCTTCTTGGCATCAAGGGACCAGCTTCATTATCGAGTTAGATAGTAAAATTGGTATTCAGCTTCTTAATTCCTCTTTAACCATCGTTCCCTGGGATGTGGAAGCTCTTGTGCATGATATCAACAACTTGAGAAATAGGCAAAGCATAACCTTTCAATATGCTCTAAGAACTGCGAACAAATCTGCAGATTGGCTCTTTAAACAGGACTCAATCCTACAAGTTGGCAACAACTCTTTTAATGTTAATCCTCAACTATTTAGCATATTGAATTTAGACAAGCCCTGTATTTCTCATTAGTTCTTCTTTATCAATGGTTGTTCAAAAAAAAAAAAAAAAGAGGAATTGTGGAATTTCCAAAAAACAAAGAAGCGGAATTGTGGGAGACATGCACATGGCAATGTTATTTTCTTGTTTGGGTTCAAAATTCATTTACTGAAACTTTAATGAAAAATAAAAGTACTTGTTCTCTGAGAAGAACAAACAAGTGAAAAATGAAACGAGTAAAATGGGAAAGGTGGCTGATTCTCGTGTTAAATAAAAATAATGGCAGGTCCCATGGCCAGGTGCGCATGTCCTATCACAATCTATTACTACTCCTTGACGTAGATGCTGATTTTTTTTTTGAACAACTGACATAGATGTTGATTGATGGAATAGAATTATATCTAATTGATGAATAATTTTTAAATAATATTTTTGTCTGTCTTCACTTGATTCGAATGTACTAAATTAATAATTTATTAGATTTGCAAAAATAATATAATATATAAATATTATTTAAGCTTCCTCTGATATTAACATCAACAATTTCTTAAAATATCAATTACTATATATTTTTAATGCAATATTTGTATTTCATTAAAATTGATGTGTTGTATGAATGATTTTACTTATATAAATATGATTTTATAATATATATATATAGGAAATAATAACAGAAACAACTAGAGAAATAAGGATTGGGCTAGTTACCTGTAGCTTTAAGTTTTGAATGAAATTTTTATTCAGCATTTGTTATGCTTTTGCTGTAAAACTGGTGAAGGTTGATTTTGCATTATTTATATTTTTGCAGCTCTAATTTTCTATTAAAGATTGCAAACACTCAATTAGTGTTGTGATTAGTAACTCCTTTGTTGTTGCATTAACAACATTCATCGATTCAACTATGTTTGATGTCATTATTGAGTATTTATTGTTAATTGAGAAAGCTCTCACCCATTTATGGTATACAATGTTATGCAAATACAATATGATTCTTTAATCAACTTTATTAAACTCATTCATGTAGTATGCAAACTCTTTTGCCGTGTATTCTTTTGCTACTTTGAAAAATAATTCCTTAATCCTTTTTTAGTCTCTTTTGAAATTGCTTTTAGGTTGTTTAGCAGGTGGTATATACATAAATCATGTTCTGCTGTTGTTTTTTTAATGCTTTCATGTTTGTTTTATACTATGCATAGTCATTTTCTAAAACCAAAGCTTCTCTTATTTTTTTTTTTTGAAAACCCACTCCTAAGACTCATCATTTTTAGAGTCAACAACAGAGAAAGCTAATGGGAAGATCTTAATATCACCATCTTATGTGCAAGCTGAAAGCAATGTATCAGCATACGTTGCTTTTAAAAATGTGCCATCAACAACCATTATTGATCTAGAATGTTTCCAACCATTTATAGATGCATCAATAGCCATAAATACATAAAGGAATGAGTGATCTTGTTCTGTTTGTAGCTCTACAAATGACCTTGGATTTGTTGTTTTCAACATATAGAGATAACTTAGAAGAAATGCATAAGATTTATTTTGTTTACCTCTCAAATTTTCATATGCCTTTTCTCTTGATTTCTAAGCCTTTATATAGTTTATACTGATACCATGTTCATTCCTCATGTCTCTTATAGTATCTTCTAGTGTGCATACTATTTTAATGTTGAAATATTTTGATTTTATGAAGTCTACAATTTCATATGTTCTTGGTTGTCTTTAGTTTCCTAATCTTTTTATAGGGCATGTGTAGTTGTTGTTGTATTTGCGAATTTTAAAAGCATTTGTTTTTCCATTTCTTAAAGCTCTTATATACCAGTTGCAATTTGTATGTATGCAATTTCCAACAAATTCCCTCTTGCATTATTTTATTATTTTAGTTTGGAAATGGTTGTTGATAGCATAAGAACTCAGTGTTGTTTTGAAAGCTTCTATGTCCTTATATGTTTAACCTTTTAGGTTCTATTGCAATTGTATTTATTGTAATAGAGGACTCTTCGCTAGCATTTTCTTCTGATGCTATTGCATTTTTAGCAATTTGCTTTGTACTTGTTGTACTCATGAAGCTTGAAAAATCTACAAAATCAATGACTTGTTGTTGCTGCTGTTTATTTGTTAAACTTTCTTTAGATAAACCTATGTTTACTGGTGCTGGAATTGATATAATTGTTTCTAGTTGCTCCTTTGAGATGAAGTTGTTTGCTAGTTGATTTTCTTTGTTCATCAACAGTGATGTAGAGGGAAGTTTGCGAAATCTTCCTGTCTCTATTTCAACTCCATGTAGAAGAAAAGAGTTGCATCATTTTAAATTTTTATATGAGGATAATTTTTTGAAACTTTGTATTGTATGTTTATGGTTTTTTTGTTGTGTTCATATTCACCTGTTCACCTAATATGTACAGCAAATTCTGAAAATTGTAGTTGTTTTCAATAAGAATTTCACAAACTTGAAAGTTGACATAACTCATATCTTCATTTCATTTTTCATTATAATGTAAAAATATTGGTATTGTTTCCATTATATCTGCAAATAAATAAGTACATATTAGCCACTTAATTAAAATTTTTCAATAAACAACAAGAAAAACAACCAATAAAAAAACCACCAAAACAACCCAAAATAGAGCTAATTGTCAACTTTCATTTTTTAAGTAAAGTATTTAATCTCTATCTCTATGGTAGTCAATTTGTTTTGTGTTCTTTTTTTTGGTTTTTTTTAATGTATTTTTAGTTTCTTTTTTTGGTTTTTTGGATGTATTTGTGGTTGTTTTTGTGATTATTTTTTGGTTGTTTTTAGGTTATTTATTTAATTTT
>CATIWM010007662.1:0-33046 GCA_949671775.1 Mallotus repandus | reverse complement strand
AGTGAAATGGAGTGTAAAACGCATTCACTAAATAAAAAAAAACTGAGAATCTTTATGTTTCCCTTACCTGGTTTTGTGTTCACTTGATTTCAAAAGGTAGTGTGCTTGGGTTATGACTAGTAAATTATTCATGTATATTTTAATTTTGTCTAACTATATTCTTTAGTAAATATGTTTTGGTCTTGGTGTTATTAAGTTTCATGTCTTAGAAGCTATATAACTTAGGTTGTGATTTGAGTTTGCTGCTTTCAAAATTGGTTTTTGCTTGAGGATAAGCAAAGTGCTAGTATGGGGGAATTTGATGTGCATATTATTTATGTATTTTAAAGTTGAATTTTAATAAATTTTAAATAGGAAATAATTTAATTTAAATAGTTTTTGGGTCTAATTAGGAGTTTGTTTAGTAATTAGTATTTTATTAGGATTGTTATTATTATTTGTTTATTTAGGAAGATATAATTAGTTTTTAATTAATGTTTATCTTTTGTTTGTAGGTGGACCCACAATTAAGGAAAAAAAGGAAGAAATTAAAGTTGAATTGTTAAAACTTCCAAAAGCTCCAAGCAAACCATATTTAAGCCATGCAAGCCGTATTATATTTGGAGAATGAAGAAGCCATGTAAAGATCAAAAGTCTCCTATTTTGCAAATTAAGAAGATTTGAGACCAACTAGGACTCTTCCTAAACCTAGTTCTATATAAAGGAAATTAAAACACCTTTTAGAAGACAGATAGGAATGAACGGAGAGACAGAAAAGAGGAGAGACGCAGAAGATAGAGAGACAGCTGAAGGATTCGACAATTGTTTATCAACTTTTCATCTTTATGTTTTTCTTAATATTTTGTTCATGGATTTCTCTATAGCCATGCGCAGCTAATTTTCTTTTGAATCTTGGTTAGGAGTAGCTATTCCATTATATGAATTGAACATAAGTATTTGATTTGATTTGAATTTCAGTTAATTCTTTGTATTGCAATATTGTCTAGTTATCATTCCAGACCTGTTTGATTTCTTGTTTATGGATAAATTCACCAATGAGAGTTAGGGGAATTTATTAACTTAAGAACATTTAGAACTTAGATCACTCGACCACGAGAGTAGGCGAGCTCTTCGGGGAGTCACGACAGTTTAATCACGGTGACAAATTAATTGCTAAAAATCTTAATGAGCTAGGATTAACTTATTAATCACGAGAGTAGGTTAGATTTTAATCTTTGTATGCTTAATTGAACTTGAGAGAGTCTTTAGGTAATTTAGAGAAATTACCCTTAACTGAATTCAAAAGATTATTTATTTTATTCATATGTTCAAGATTAGACTGGAATAGTGAAACTAAACCTAGATTCTAAGCATTAAATATCTTATTTCAGTTTAGTTTATTTAGTTTTTATTAATATTTTATAATTTCTCAACTTCTTTTACTCAGTTTGCTAGCTAAGTCATAGGTAAAAATAATTGGTAGTCAATATACAGTCTTCGTGGGAACGATATCTTAAGTGCTACAATCACGACTCGTGCACTTGCGAGTTTTGAGAGCAACATTTACCATGGTGTTTTTTTGGGGATTTTACCCATTTACTTTCTAAGGCAAATAAAATTAGTGGAGCTACCCATCCAAATTGGTTGTTTCAAGGATTTCGTAGCACTATTTCTGACAGTGCATTATAAGACTTACCTTTGGAAGGACATGGGTTCACTTGGGAAACGGGTAGAGGATCTAGTCAATAGGTTCAGGAGCGTTTAGATTGTGTGATGGTGAATGCTGCCTGGTTGGATGTTTTTCCACAAGCTCGTATTAATTTGGTCACATCTGTTTCTGATCATTCTCCGTTGCAATTGGTTCTAAAGTAAAATGTTCAAAGGCCTTTTCAAAGAAGCTTTCATTTTGAAAACTCTTGCTTGGGTGAGCTTGAGATGTGTCGTGTTGTTGAAGGCAGTTGGGCTATTTCGGCGGGGCTTCCTATTGTCACAAGATTAAAAGAGTGTACTTCTAGTTTGACGGTTTAAAGTGGGGATTTTCATAAGAAATTTTCTTTGAAGATTAAGCAATGTTAACAGATTATTTCTAGTTTTCATAGTTTAATCAAACCCTAAGATGCTTTGAGATTAAAAGATCAACGTGAGATGCTTTCTTCTTTGCTTGTCCAGGAAGAGGCAAAGGGCAAAGTTGTTCTGGCTGCAAGGTGGAGATTGCAATTCAAAATATTTTTTCTCCATGGCATCTTTTAGGAAGCGCAAGAACAAAATTATTAAGTTGCAAAATTCAGATGGTTTTTGGATTGAAGATCAAGATGGCTTATGTGTTGTTGCTCAAGATTATTTCAAGCATTTATTTGATATGGACTCGGTTAGTGGGGAGCTTAAGTTGGGAGCTATCTCTCTAAAGGTATCTGAGACCGATAATGATTTGCTTTTAGCTCTATTTCATATTGATGAATTTTGATGAGCTATATTTCAGATGCATCCTGACAAATCACTTGGTCTGGATGGGTTAAATCCAGCGTTTTACTAGAAGTTTTGGAATTTGCTTGGTCCAGATATTTTTCATGCATGTTGTTCTTGGCTATCTCAAAAATCTTTTCCTTCTGGTTTAAACGACACAATTATTGTGCTTGTTTCGAAAACTGATGCTCCTTCTAATATGAAAGACTTTAGGCCAATCTCTCTATGTAATGTTTTATTCAAAATTTTGTCTAAAGTCTTGGCAAATCATCTTAAGCTTATTTTGCGTCATGTTATTTTGGATGCCCAGTCTGCTTTTGTCCCTGAAAGATCTATTCAAGATAATGTGATAGTTGCTTTTGAGCTTATTCATCACTTGAAAAGAAAGACTAAGGGTAAAAAAAGACGAGGTTATTCTTAAAATAGATATTAGTAAAGCTTATGATCGAGTTAGTTGGAAATATTTAGAGAGGATGATGCTTAAATTGGGTTTTGATAGGCAGTGGGTGGAGTGGATTATGCTTTTTGTTAATTCTATTCATTATTATATTATTGTCAATGGTAAGAGGGTAGGCCCTATTTTGCTTAATAAGGGTCTGCACCAGGGGGACACTTTATCACCTTACTTGTTTACTTTATGTGCCAAGGGGTTTTCTGCTTTGATTCATAGAGCATAACAAAATGGTGTTATTCATGGGTGTAGTGTTTGTCGGGGTGCTCCAAGTGTTTTGCATTTGTTTTTTACAGACGATAGCTTTTTCTTTTTTAAAGCTAATGTTCAAGAGGTTATGGTGATGCAGGGTATTTTTGCTAAGTTTGAAAGAGACTCTGGGTAAGCCATTAACTTTCAAAAATCTGGTATCATGTACAGTCCTAATGTAGACATGGGTGTGAAGAATTCTATTTCGTCTCTTTTTCAGGTTTGGTCTTCATTGGACACTGGGAGGTACTTGGGTCTCCCTTCACTTATTGGTAGGAAAAAGCGCTCTGTTTTTACTTTTTAAGGCAGCGGTTATGGAAGAGATTGCAAGGTTGGCAAGGGAAGTTATTATCTCAAACGGGTAGGGAGATTTTGATTAAGTCAGTTGGACAAGCTATCCCTTCTTTTACTATGAGCTATTATCTTTTGCCAATTACTTTATGTGATGAGCTACAAAAAATGATGAACTCATTTTGGTGGGGTATGAAGTCGGTGGGTGGTAAAAAAATCCATTGGTTTTCTTAGGATTCCCTTTGTTTTGGTAAGAATAGAGGTGGAATGGGTTTTAGGGATCTGCATATGTTTAATTTAGCCTTATTGGGTATACAGGGATGGAATATTGTTTTAAATCCAAATGCTTTGGTTAGTAGAGTACTCAAAGCTAAATATTTTCCTCATCGTGATTTCTTGAATTCCCAATTAGGACTTAATCCTAGTTTTATTTGGAAAAGTATTTGGTCAGCAAAACATGTTCTTGAGAGAGGTTGTCGATGGAGAATAAGGTATGGTGATTCTATTAATGTGTGGAATGATCCTTGGCTGGTGAATGGGATTGATGGTAGAGTTCGTTTGGGTTTTCTGGATGGTTTGCAAAATTTGTTAGTTTGTGATCTGTTTATACCTGGGTGTTGTGAGTGGGATGTGGAGTTGCTTCAAGAAATTTTTGTGCGAGAGGATGTGGAAGATATTCTTTTTATTCCTTTGTGTACTATAGGGAGAGAGGATACTTTAATTTGGGGTCATGAGAGAAGTGGGATCTATAGTGTTAAATTAGGTTATAAGTTGTTAAGAGTGACCGAGATTAATGAACTGAGCTTTTTGAATGAAGGGGTGTGGCATAAGGTTTGGAGTTTGGCCGTCCCTCTGAAGGTCACAACTTTTATGTGGAGATTGTTAAGTGGTTGTTTGCCAACCTGGGAGCGATTAATTCTAAAAGGTGTTGATGTGCTGAATCAGTGTGTTTTTTGTAAGCAATATGGTGAGCACTTGTTTCATGTTTTTATGGATTGTAATTTTGCTGTAGCTTATTGGGATGTTACTGGTATAGTTCTGGATCAAATTCATGTTGAGAATTTTGCTAAATAGTTTGATGGTGTGTGTGATAGTTATGATCTTTCCCATCTTACTTGAGTTGTTATGGGGTTATGGTGTATTTGGAGGGAACAAAATGAGGCTCTCTGGAATAATAAACCTCTATCTCCAGCTTATGCAGTTTGAAATGGGATGAATTTGCTTTCTGAGTGGTTTGTTGCTAGGCAGAAAGTGGAGCAGGTCACTATTGGTCGGGCATCTTTTGCTACTATTCGATGGTCCAAGCCTCCTTCGGGTTTTGTTAAATGTAATGTTGACGCCTCTGTTCATGCTCAATTTTGCCAGACGAGAGTGGGAATGGTGTTGCGAGATTCGAATGGTCAGTAGGTTACTGGTGCTTCTAAATTGTTTAATGGTTGTTATCGATTAGATATAGCAGAAGCTATTGGTTTTCGAGAGGCTCTTTCTTGGCTTCTGTCATTAGGTTATGCGTATGTTCTTTTTGAATTAGATGCTAAACTCATAGTGGATGCTGTAATTTTTGAACAGTTTATTAAGTCAGAGTTTGGATTAATTATTCTTGAGTGTGTTGATCTGTTGAATACAGGACAGAATTTCTCTGTTTCCTTTGTAAAGCGACAAGCAAATGGAGTTGCCCATGCAATTGCAAAAGTGGTCCATTTTCATGCTAGTCCTACTTATTGGCAGGAGGTTCCATCTTTTATTGGTCCCCTCCTTGTTGATGATCTTTGATGATTAATAAATTTTTTAATTTAAAAAAAAAAAGAGTTTTGTCAATAATTGAAGAATATTAATCATAAATTTCATTATTTGAGTGAAATTTTATTTTGATACTTTTTTGTTGTACTATGATTGATATTATTTTTTTTTATCAAAATGTATTTTTAATTTTCAACAAATGAAAATTCAGTTTTTTATTAAAAAAATCAAACAATTTAAATATATCAATAAAGTATATAAAAGAAAATAACTTTTTATAAAATAAAAAATAAAAAATAAATTAAATTTTATTTGAAAATAAGTTTTTTAAAAATTAAATGAAATCATTTTCTTTCTGGCTACTTTAATAAAGCACAACATTACACCATGTGGAGAAAATCTGTTAGTTCTTTTTTAATACAAGACAATAAGCTTTAAGAAATGACAACAAACTTTATATATATATATATAATGTACTTAAAAATAAATTGAAGTGCGATGCGAAATATTTTTATTTTATATCCATGGTATATATACCTTGATTTAATTTACTTTAGAAAGCATCTTTGGGCATATCTTTCTTCACATTTGACTTTTTTTTTTTTTAAAAAAAAAGGCATCAATTTTGTTAAATATATATACAGGATGCTTTCTCATTTCCTTTTTTTTAATCTATCGTATTTTAGAAGAGTTATATAATAGTTCTTTCTTTCTTTTCTCTGAACTTTTTCATAAAAAGTTTTATTTTAATTATCGTTAATTATCTCTTAAATCGACGATTATTTTTTATTTTTAACTTTCTTTTAGTTATGTTCATCCAATAAATACATATCAAAAATCTTTTTTTTTTTAATTTTTAAAAGTTTTCTTTATAAAATTCTTAATATGTTTTACAGAATTTTGGTAATTATTTTGTATGAATTTTATATTTTTTTTTCTATTATAAAATTTTTGTTGATATTTTTAAAATTAAATTATATTAAAGACTCAATATTCAATTTATAATTAATCAATATTATTGAATGGAGCATACAGATTATCAAATAAATTGTCGAATTTTAAATCACAACTATTTTATCAGCATAATTAAAAAATAACGACAATTAATTTCACAATTTAAGTGAAAATATAATTAACGGTTAGCTATAAAAGAAACCATGCATTATGCTTCTTAACACTGAAGTGAGTATAGTAGTGGGAGTTCAAATAGTGAGTGAGTGGCATTGAAATACCCCCACATCTATTGTGTTGTTGTTTCTTTCATAAAAGTCTATATATATAATCAAATAGCTGAATGAAATTAAATATGACAATGAACAATCAACTAAAATTCTTTATGTACGATATGGCTGGACCTCTTGTTGCTTTGGAGGGTCCACAAAATCAGCCCTCTAGAAAACGAAGGCACCCTTTGGGGACCAAGTTTTAAGTTCTTGATTGCTATGTCATACTAATCCCTTCCACAAGATTGATAAAACAAACACACCCTAAGAAAATTACATTACTATTAGTGGTCCTCTATCTAAGACTTCTACCATTCTAGTCCTTTTTTCTCCTTGAAGAAGATGGTCCTTCTCCTTCTCATGCATTTATTTATTTATATGTTGCAAAAAAACTAGCCAATCATCCATATATATGCACATGCTACTGAATTTGAATTTTCCTTGAAGTAGCTAGGCACATTTTATCTATTGAATTGGATAAGCTTTTGTGTGTAGGACTATGGCTAACATTAAGATATGGACCATAAGGTCAGGTTTCTTCTGCCCTTTTGTGTCGTTTTTTGTGGAAGATCTATAGAACTGATAGAAGCATGGGCTTGCCAATAGTAGCTTGGACTCAACAGTACTTGGCCACTGAAAATATACTAATCTAAATCCCTTATTTAAAAAAAAAAATTTGAAGTCAGGACACCAATAATTATCTTCAATATTTCTAGTTCTAGCTACCACACCACAACTTCTGCATTTGTCCCGTCAACTAGTAAGTTTTGAAGTGCAAATGGAAATTTTGCTTGCCTCCCTTCTTATGGGGACCCAATGATCTATATGTATCAAGAAAGGGAACTCCATTCAATCATTAACCACAAGATTCCTGAATCCAGAGTACATTTTCAAGTCAATGTGGCAATAATTGGAGATGGGCTTTTCAGATCAGATGTAAAATGGATCCTTAAAAAGGAAATGTGCTGTGCAAAGACCATGCTTATTTCTCTCTTACCTTTCCTGAGTAACAAGTATGATTTCCACTTGCACCCACTCATAGGTTATGGTCCTACACTCTTACTCCTCCAGTGCATGGCCGACAATGATTTTTAATCCAAGGCCTGATTCCGGAGCTAAATAATTTTAAGCTTTGACCCCATACCTACATTGCATGTGCATGTCCAGCATAAACTTAGAGTTGACCACATGCAAACAGAGTTCGCAAGTTGGCTAGTGTTTATTTATAGATGTTTGAGAATCTGAGATTTGAGCGGTCTCAATGCAGCCAAACTTGGCTAATATCGCTTCCAAACAATAAAAGAGAGATTTGGCCATGATATGATACAAGTCAAAATGTAAAGCAATATATGAACAAGCACAGGAACCGGAATCTACATTCACAGACGCACAACCACATATCTCTGCGGTTACAATTTCCAATTTACACAGCAACCAATGGGAAATGGTGTATAACCTCTCAATGGGGGAATCCAGACTCTTCAAATGCTAGTTCAATAATCCTCAAGGAACATTGAAAACATAGCATTTGATGGTAACATAAAACTTGAAAGTATGAACCAGAATTCTGAGGTCACCCACTGTTCATCAGCTTATCCAGCACAACATTCAGATCCACTTACTGCCCATTTTCTGTAATCTTTTTCACAGTTGCTCTCACTGTTTCCCTACGGAATCCCATAGCAACAACCTTGTCAATAACATCTTCAACAGGTACCCAGTTTCCACTCCCTCCAGAGCTTGATCTACTGTCCACAGCAGCAGCGGTTGGAATAGCATGAGGTAATACCCGAGCAGTTGGCAACCTTGAGTAACTAATTTCACCACTAGTGACAGAAGGAGACAATGATGGTGACGAAGGTTTCATAGTTAGACTGTTATTGTGAGTAGGAGGACTATAGTGATTGTCTAAACTGTTAGCATAACCCCGTGGTTGCAGCCCCTGTCCTCCTAAATTCCCGGAAGCAAATTCTGAATCAAAAAAGTTCGATAGCTGATCAAAGTTCTGCTGAGTAGAACCACCTTTATAAACTTGGGGAGGAAGGGGCCTATCGTGTGGCTGAGAGGATTTCTGGATGCCATGAGATAGGAAATAAGGGTGTTCCTCAAGATGATAGCTATGGACTTGAGGATCAACTGTAGTAGCAGGTGGACGCACTTGGTGAAACTGAGTTAGGTGTGAGTTTAAGGGAAAATGGAGGGGTGGTTGATAAGGCAGATGAGGATGGAGTGATTGCTGAGTTTGAGGCACAAATTGTTGATGGCTAGTTCCTGGAGTTGAAACTGGCAGTGGGTAGTATGGTTCTTGCTGAGAAACAGAGGGAATGGTATTCTGGAGTGGCTGGGAGGGAATCTGTAGTGCTGTTGCTGCAACTGTTTGGAGATGGGATGCAGAAGGTACAGCAACCTGTGGCGCTGCAGGTATTATTGTTGGATGATTTTGAAGAGGCAAGTTTGTTGTACTAGAAGAGACAGCAAGAGCTGGCTGTGGACATACTGCTGGAATTGCCAGTGGTGGGTTGGATTGCTGTGAAACTGATGACAATGTTTCTGTACATGAATTTGGTTGAACAGTGCTGTTTTGCTTTTCTAATTGTGGGCCATTCTTGGATGCTTGAAGCTTTGCTCGCTGCGCCTGAGCTTCCGCTGTCTCTTGTTTATCCTTCAAATCCTTGATACCACCATGAACCTGGAAGAAACTTTAAAATCACATAAATCGGCACATCCATGCTACAACTACCTTCTCCCCATTGCATCTGCAAAAAATTTTCATTTGCATCTGATGCAAAAACACTGTTTGACAGGCAGATCTCAAGTGTCTGTTTGGGATTGAGGTTTAGATGCCAAAACCATAATTAACGCCCTGTTTTTTTAAAAAAAAATTTAATCTTTTTCTTAAAACTGCTTTTAGAAAACCATGGTTTGGAAAAAGCATCTAAATACACGTTTTCCCAAAAATAGGTTGAAAGAAGCAGAAAAAGAAAAAAAAAAATTCAAAACTTCAACCTCAATAAATGGACACAGCTTTTAGACCTTATATCCTGGTCTCAGCCACTCTCAATGAGGCCTGTAACTTCCAAAGCCTGAACTTTTATCATCAAGGCTAGGAGTTGTTTGCTTTTATATCTTCTGGATTTATTAAGGTTCAAACATTGCTCCCTGACCTCCCCACCCAGTTTGTTTGGAATGTGCATACCCTAGATGAAGATTGCACCAACTCATATCTGAAACTCATTCAAAGATAAGTAGGGATTCTGGAAGAGAAACAAATATATCCGGGGAAAGAATATGGCATGGTATATGAAAACTACATTGAGTCCCTGACAATTTTTTGTTGCAGTCCAGCATTTTTCTTATTTCCCCTCTACGTCAGATCCTCAAATGAACTGTACCCCTTTCAAATGTGCATGATAAATAATAGGATAATAATTATATCTAATTTCTTACTCTTAGGCCCCGGGAGATCCATTGTTCTCATACTTTTAACCCTGGCAAAAGATTGGAATAGAAGACCAAAGTCATTATACCCTACTTCAGCTCTATTTCCTCAACTGTACCCAGGAGAAAACGTAGTGATGTTATTGGAATTGCTCTACATGTTCTCACAACCTTGAATGTACATGCACAATTCAATTCTTTCTAACACCACAAACTTATAATAGTTCAATTAAAAGAAATCTAAATTTTATGAGCTCATAACAATAAACTGCCAGCTTCCGACAAGTGTTAATGAGACTAGAAGTTCACAGACTTTTATAACTCAGAATAGTCTTAAAAAATACAACTTAACAAAAGTTTATTTTGACTAGAGCTCAGCCCCCGTATCCCTGTCTGTTATTTACCATGCAACAAACTTTTATGGACTCAGAATCTCTTATTTAGCCACGCAACAAATTTTAAGAACTCAGAATCAAAATCTTAACAAGATGCAACTTAAGAGAAGTTAATTTAAAATAAAACTCAGGTCCTCTATATTTCTGACTTTTATTTAGCCATGCAACAAATGTGCTGTCACAGAGTTATCAACAGCAAGCTTCTTTTAGGTGGATTCCACAATTGCTACTAGACTAATTTTATTTTGTACATAATAGCCATATAACTGCCATTTTGCATTAAAAACCTTTCTGTTGCAACACAGTAAGTTCCACAAATATTCTTAATGCAGTAGTGGAGTTTATGTGTGCATGGACATCCTAACCAGCACCCAGAAAATCATTATCCAAACCCTAAATTAAAAAGATTAAAGCCTCAAACCATGCCAGCCTTTTCACCTCAATCATACAAGCTTTCCTGCTGTGAGAAAGACCTGCAACCTGGTTCATTCCCAAATCTCCATCTTTGACGATACCTAATTTAATAAATAAAAGAAAGGAGTTCTTCCTAAATCAGCATAATTTTCTTTATGTATCTCAATTAGCAAACATACTGCACTCAGAACTCCATTCGTTTCATACAAGTTCCAACTACAACTTGACAATGAATACCAAAGCAAACTAAGAAGTTAAGCCATACCTCCATTAATATATTCTCTAGCTCTCGTAGCTTTCCTTCTGTCTTTCCATAATTATATTCAATAGACTCCTTCAAACCATCAAAGGAATTTTCCACTTGGCACATTCTACTTTCCATTTGAGATACTCGTGCACTTAGATACTCCACTGACCGTAGCAAAACATCAGTGTGTTCCTTCAACTTTTGATCAATTCTGGAGATCAATTCTGCGTTACTGAAGGTCCCAACTTTCTCCCCAGAAAGTTTTGCAGAATCAGTATGGTCCATTGAACTCCAACCCTGTAAGTTATATCCACAACAAATATTTATATGTGTTGACCAGTGAGTGAGCGAACACAATTTCAACATACAGCTCTAAAACATAAGACAACAAGATGTTCATTTTGCTGACTGACTAGTGAACACAATTACAACATAATGTTAATAAACATAAATAAATCACTCGCTCATTTTTAAGAACATGGCATTATAAGATCATAATTCAGATAAAAAGCAACAAGGCAAACTAAATGAAATCCAGCTAAATGCAAGCATATCATGTTCAATACTGTCCAACCCAAAACCTAAATTCAACTAGAAAACAAGATAACTGGTCCAATGAACAAACATGGTTTAGAGATCTTTATCAAATACCCAAATTCAAATACAAACTCAACTAATTAAAGGGTAACTTTTTTTTATGTGCATTTCACCCAATCATAGTTTGCTGTGATTTCCAAAAATTCCGAGCAACATGAAAACTAAAGAATAACAGAAAGGGTGGAAGTGAAAGCCGTGATCTTGATCCTTATCTTCTTGTTCTTGATCATCATCCTCATCGTCGAGGAAAGTTGAGGTTCGAGAATTGGAAAATTCGGTGATTTTCTTATCGATGTAACAGAAAGAATTCATCTTTTTTTGTTTTTCTCGTTTGTTACTTCAATTCAAAGAATGATATTTCTACTTATTGATATTTGTTTCCTTCTCATTCACAAATTACAGTCAACCAGAATTTCATTCTGTGCCTCTCTTCTAAGTACAGTTTTGCTTTTTGAAAAGGAATGCTTTTTTTTTTTAAACCTCCTATTCTTTTGTTTACTTTCCAACCCGATCCTAACATATGGGCATTTGGCTTTAATCCTAATATTTATACAACCTAGGGACAAATAATCTAAAGACAAGTCACTCAAAAGTCAAAACAAGGTGCCAATTATACAATAATCAACTGGTAACTTCTCTTCAATGACATTTGAGGTGCACGGTTTTTACTATCGTCAATTTAAAATTGTTTCCTATTGCAAAATCCATAATATGATCTCCTGTTAAAAAAAAAAAACTCAAAACAAGGTACCCAATTAAGGAAAATCCAGGGAACCGGACCAGGGGACACAAAGGCTGACCTGACCATAATTGAATTAATTTCTTTGACAAGGAGCGCAATGGAGAAACTGTAAACGCACAGCGGATGTGTCGTCCCTTTCTGATTGTTTGAGGGAAAGAAAGTACTTTCTTTTTATTGATGGCGCATTGAGTTCCTAATACTAGTTAGCTTCCACTTTTTTATTTTCTTTAATTCTCTCTTTCTCTCTTTCCACTATATTAATCCATGTTGAATTCATTCTAGATTTCTTCATGATCAAATACTATAAATTCCAAGCACTTGATTTACATTGTACAAAAAACAAAAATACAATTATTTTGCATACGATGGTCTTTTCGTTATTGAATACTTTCTAGTTCTAAGTACTTTCTTTCCCTCAATGACAAGGATAAACATCAATTCAATAATTCATCAACATGTAAGGTAACATACCAACTTTTCTGTTGTGTCAGTTCCACCCCATCCTACCGAGTTATCAAATAAAGATTCAACAAATCGTGATAACTGTGAGCTACCAGGTCTTGTTTCCGGACTGTGAGGCCACAAAGCTGTATGTGACGTCTAATTTGATGTCCATGCTCCGGAAGATGATGATGGCCTGGAATTTGAAGTTGAACTCCATGCATTAGTAACAGGGTCATGGGCTCTCTCACTCCCAGCAGTTGATGGTTGAGTGCCAGTTTCCCCAGATGAAGGGCGGCCACTGGGGTGGCTTGGCGAACCAGTACCTCCATCGGCATTAGGAGATAAAGAGGCAGAACCACCCCATGCATTAGATGAGGAAAATGACCTACTGCCCCAACTATGAGTACCCCTGTAGTGCAGAAAGCCATTAAGGAACAATAGAAGCACATATAAGGCATTTGTAATCAGAAAAAAATTAACAGAGTAAAAAAAAAAATTCATTTATGAAGATGAAAGATAATAGCAGCTTCAGTATAAACAGACATTAAAAAACCTTAACTAGTAGATGAGATACTAACTTCGGAACAATCTCAACATTTGGGTCCAGACCGTGGTTTTCTAACCTTGACACAACAGAAAGAAAACATTAGGGATAAAACCAGAGCCTCATCAGTCATCACATAGAATCAATTTCAGAAAACAAAAATACCTTTGGCTGGGAAAGTTTATAGGTTTCGGAACAGCAACTTTCCCCAACACAGTCATACCACCTCTTCTTGCAGAAGCCCATCTGCAATCAATCGTATCATTAGATGCCAGATTATACATAAACATTAGTTACAAAGCCTTTGAAAAATATTTCTAAGTAGTTTTATAGTTACAATCAACAAAGTCCAAGTAGCTCAAATTTTCCCAGGTCTATCAAAATTTTGAATAGATTTTAACACTGAAAAAAAGTGCAATCACTATAAGGTAGAGAAAGGAAGAGATAAAATCAACTCTGAACAATCCTCCTTCCCCGCCCCCTTCAAAAAAAAAAAAAAAAAAAATGCTTGCCTCAAGTTCACTTTGCAACTAGGTCGCACGGACACGGATACATGGACACGCCTACTAATTGAAGTGTCCGTGCAACATAGCTTTGCAATGAGAAACTTAGCTGGAAAAACAGTAGTTTAAAACACCACATTGGGCGTGAAAGTATAACAAGATCTGCATGCCTTTTCTCTTCAGTTAACATGCTTGATGTCATAATTCACTTTTGATAGCAAGGACATCCAAAAGAATTTGATGAAACCTGGAACATGAGAGAAATAAAACTCCAGTGAAAAAAAAGAGCAGCAAGAAGCATGTGTAAAATAGCAGACATTTAATGAATAGTTAAAAAATAATAATAATGCTCCACTTGGTAACAATCTTTCTTCTTCAATTTCAAGAGAAAACAGTGGAAAATATGCATTATCAAGTTGCTAGAGCCGTAAAACAAAATCACAAAGAATAGGGTTCAATTTGTAATAATGGGAAAATTCAATCATGCATAAATATACATATGCCATTGCATTCACCACAAGACTCCTCTTAGACTAAAAGGTAAATCAATTAACAAATAATTCCCATCACTATTACAGTCAAGCGTGCCAAATAATTTGGGGAAAGGCCATAGATAGTATTCATTACATTCTCTCTGCAACATGCTACTTGTCATGGGAAAAGTACCGGCAATATAAACACTAAGCATCTAAAATGGTTCTTTTCCAAAAAGCAGTGCTGAATGAACACAAACAGCCATTTATTATTGATACCTTTGAGGCATTCGCCAGCATTATACACAATCCATTTTCTATATTCTATAATCATAAGCCACTACATATATCATATCCTTTCTTATTACTGAAAAATCTTTTCTACAGGACCAACCTCTGCTTTCAGCAATAATGGGAAAACCTCCAATCTCCTGTGCATTGTCCTTTTTTATTCCTCTTTCCTCAACTCAACTCAGCAAATACTCTCAAACACAAATTTCCAGTAACACACTTAGTCAGTTTTGACAACCACCTATTCTATCAGAATAGGGTTTGAAAGACCTAGGCATGCTACTTATCAAGTCAGGAAATCAAGCCTGAATTCATCAGCATAATCATTCTAAGCTAAAATTACTAAACTCCAAGTTTCATGTGCCAATACTTAGCATCTCAACGTCCCACACAACTTGCTTACTTCATAGATATCGGCAGCCTGATACAAGTATCAGCTAAAAATAAACTAGGTCGTGCATATAACAATACGAAATAAAAATAAACAAAGCAGTCACTAATCATCCGAAACAAGGCCAATAAATTAATCAAAATTCCTCAAAAAGATCAAATCTTTCTACACACAACATAAAACCGAATCTCGCCAGATAAAACAGGAACAGAATGTGCAATTATATTATTATCAAACACAACAAAAGTGGATAAGTAGGAGTTACACACAAAAATCCCGAAACATAACTAATATAAAATTAAAATAGATATATGTATATATCATACAATAAAACTTTCCCTCCCTCGCTCTCTTTTTTTCCAACGTTTTCTCGACAAACAAACAGAGCCAAATAAAAAATGAACATATTTACTTACCAGAGAATTTTTTTTTTTTCTTCGTAATCGGAAACTCTAGAGAGAAATATGGTTTGCAGATTTACCAAAAGCACAAAAAAAAAAAAAGGAAATCGAATATAAAGCGGTGTCACGGGTTTACAGAGATCGCGGATAGGAGAGGCGTGAGGGATCGATGTACCGGTAAAGTTAGCGATGTTAAATCGGAAAAAAAAAAAAAGATGGAGATTTCTAAAGGAGGAGAGAAAGCTCAGATACGACTCGAGCAGCTTTGCCCCCGTAATATAGAAATGGACTTTCCAGCCCAAATAATAATAATAGAAGGGCTTTTACAAAAATGGCCGAGAAGTGGTGCCATTAACATCAAATGCCTCGTCTTTTCAATAATTTACACGCGTATCCCCTTTTGATTTCTCTTTACATGAGTTTTTTCTTCTTCTTTCTTGTTTCCTTTTTTTATTTTTCAACAAATCTTTTTCCTCTTCCTCTTTCTTTTTCATCTTCTTCTCTCCTTCATCACCTTACATCCATCGAACTCGCCCAAGCTATCATCGCTACTGCACCATAGCCGATGGTCGGGAGGAGAAAATTAGATCACCCTCAAGGCCAATCGGAAAAAATTAACAAAGCATTCATTCATATAATTATAATTTATGAATGCAAATATTCCAACGCAAACAAACAAATTGTAGCAACAAATATTTGCAACAAATTCATGGAGAAACTAAAAACAAAATACCTGGCAACGATTGAGAAAGTCAATGGCATTGTTTTCCAGTTCGTAATCAACAGACTCCCCCAATAAAGCAATTGAGTGAAGAATCCAGTAGCAAAGCCAAGGTCGACTGCACCAAGAAAATTATTCAAAATTACATATAAAAAAACTCAACATTTGGCATTTTAATTGAATTTTTATACTTTACAGAAAATAAACAATTAAATTAAAAAAAAAAATTTGAAGGAAACAACATACAGAGAGACGCACTTAGCATCCAATACAACAAAAGAAGGACTTAGTTAGTTGAGTCCTTTGATCAAACACTCCATATGCTTATCACGTTTGATGTGGGTGCTCCAGACCTCTGGCTCCAACTCAGCCTTTGAATTCCTGCACTTAGTCAACAAGCTATGATCAAACGGTTTTGGAGGTTCCAAAACCCCTCCGACAGTCAAATTAGGGAGACTTTAAGTAAAAGCAATGTAATGCATAAGAAAATGAGCTTAAGTCGTAGAGAAAGAGGAGAAGAAAAAAGGAAGGAAAAGAAAAGAAGAGGGAAATGGGAGCTCTGTTCTTGTTATGAAAGAAGCAGAAGAGAGGAAGTAATAGAAAAGAAAAAAGAAAAGTTGTAGTGAAAAGAACACCATTTTTCCCTCTATTTCTCTTTTTATCCTGAAAAGTGTGATTTGATTGGTATGATGTCTGACTCTACAGTATATTTCAGGGGCATGCGAGTCTGCTTTTAGAAACAGTAACTTTGTCAGCCTAAATTGAGGCTAATGAACATACATTTAATGCATATCAGAACAGTATTATATTTATCTCTCAGGTGGGTGATGGGAATTATCTTGAGAGACATGATTTTTGCTTAAAGGATCATGAGACCTTCTTTAGTATAGTAACATCCCATCGGCAAGTCAATAAGTCAAAAAGGATTTATAATGTGTTTAGAGAGAGGGACTTTTACACACATGTCTGTTTCTCATTGGGAGAATAGTTTAGTGTATTATCAGTATTCCCTCCTCAAATCCTGAGACTGCATTTTGTCTCAAGGAATTTTGAACTTCGCGTTTCTCCTGAGTAACACGTGGCTTCATCTACTTGCAAATTTCAGGCTTTCACTGACAGCCATCAATCACCCCACGTCTTCCATTATGTGGTTGGTGAGAAGTTAAAATTTTAAATATGCATTTATTAGTAACTACCTAACCCTTCAACTTCTTCCTTATTTAACACAATTTTTAGAAGTCCAAAAATTTTTCATTTTCCTATCCGAGCTTTCTTCTCGTTTTCTTCTAGCATTTTCTCTTTTCTTATCTCTGGTTTGAGTGGAATAGGTACACATCTCTTACTTTCCAGGCGAGCTCCGTTTGAGTGGAATAGGTACACATCTCTTACTTTTCTTCATTTTCTCTTCTTATTTCACATAATCATGAGCGGAGAAATAGAGTTGGATAAATTTATCTCTAGTGCTATTTTTAAGCATTTTCTAAAAGCTTTGACGGGTCGGCCTTATGATGATGATGCCATTCAAATTAGAGTTCCTTCTAGGAACAAGAGAGTGTGGGTTCTTGAGGATTCCATTGAGTTGACAGACGCTCAAAGGGATAGTAGAGAGATGACTTTCTTTATAAAGCAAATAGAGTTTGGGTTAAATCCCCCTCCTTCTTCCTTTTATGTAGAGATTTTCAGATTCTACCATAGGTGTCCTAGATTTATGACACCTCATGGGATTCTAGTAATGTCTTCTTTTCGCATTCTATGTGAAAAGTTAGGGATTTCCCCTACTGTCAACTTGTTCAGATCATTCTTCGAGTATAAGAGATTGTCCAGTGGGTTTAACACATTTAATGCTCGTTTGAAATTGGTAATCTTTGGAAACCCCCCTGATATTGATAAGTCTTGGAGAAACAAATTTTTAGTGGCTAGGTTGAGGGAAAATAGTCCAATAGATAAGTGGGGTTTTAGTTTAGATTGGCAAGAGGCTCTTGAAGAAGTAAGACAATTGCCTGGGCTTACTAACGAAGAAAAATTTAATTTTAAGATGATTGCGAGAGAGGGTAAGGTTTATGATATCCAAAGCATCATAACAGGTCACCCCTTGAAGGATTCGGGTAGGTTATCTTATTTTTATATTGCTAGCTTTTGATAGAAACATTTGATGCCAATATTTCTATCTTGATGAATGTTGTTTCTCCTTTTTTTTTAGTTCACCAAGAGATTATGGTGTCTTCCAAGGAGGTAAAATTCAAACTGTCTTCTGTGAATGTTATGCGAATGGCTAAGATCAAAAGTGAGTGGGAATCGAGTGTCTATGAGGCTTAATCCATTGTAGCTAAGGACTCGGATGTCTTTGGGGAAAAAATGGAAAGAGTCTTACTCTGGGGTGTTGACTCATCAGAAGGCTGCTGCAGTGGTGATAAGAGATTCTCCTACAGTAGAGGTAGAATAGAGAAAGAGGAAAGCTTTTTTGCCCAATAGTCAAGGGAAAAGAAAGAAAGTACTTTTTGAACCAATTAACGTGATCGCCAATTCTGGGTTCGAGGAAGAAGAGGAGAGGTCTCATCTAAAGAAGTCAAAAAGGTCTAGGGCTTTAACCACTGAGGAGGCTGTCGCTAGTCTCTCTAAGAGGAGCACTATGCTTAAGAGGGAAAAGGCTCCCAAAGTTGATCTTACTGACAATCCCATGTTTGATGTTACTCCAGACACTCCCATTCAGAAACTCGTAACTATTCTAATGAATAAATATCTCAGAGTGGGATTTTCCCTACAAGGCATTGCATACTTTGGACTTCTTCGCATTCTCTATATTGGGCTTTAATGAACATGTTCTTTATCAAGACATAGGTGGTTCCTCTTTACGGATTCGTTTAATCCGTGTTGCCCAATTGGTATGGTATCATTCTAATTCTTCTCTTCGTTTTTTATAATTTTCCTTTATTTGCATTTTATTCATTTTTCTGGCTTTTCAAATTTAGTCCTCTGAATCCTTACATGACTTGGAGTTAAAGACTATGTCTTTCCAAAAAGAAGTCAATAAACTTTTTGACGAGAATGATGACTTAAAGGCAAACATAGAAAATCTTAAAAGGCAATCGTTCTACAATGTCTAATCATATGGAGGAGCTGAAGAAGGCCAATGTCTATTTGGAGTTTGAGAAGAAACAATCAACTGAACTTAACTCAAAGATGCAAAAAGAGATTCTCTGGTTGAAAAAGGAATTGTTTGATAAAGAAGATGAGAAATATACTGCTGTCCAGAAAGCTACTGAGAAAGTCGTTGAAAATTTCAGGAAATTTGATGAATACAGTGAGGAGATTACTTCATATGTTGCAAATTATTACACTATTGGATGGCGTACTTTGCTAAAGAAGCATTTTCCTAGTCAGGATTTTTGTAACTTTGATTCTATTAGTGAAGATTCTGATGTTGATTAGGAGGAGGATTGGCCTATAGGGGAAAAGCCTGACTCTGGAACTCTTGTTGACTCTGGGGTACCTCATACTGTCTTAGAGATATTGGCTCTTCCTCTCAGTCAGGCAGAGTCCTAGGAGGCAACTCAAGATCCCAAAGGGAGCAAGGAAAAGGATGTTGTTCCCTCTTCCTCCCCTACCAAGGTCGATGAGCCTGAAAGCTCTTTAGTGAAGGGTGATGTAGTTTAGAATTCACCTTTAGTTGACTTTTAATGTATTTCTTATCTTGATCTTTTGGAAATTCAGTTGTAATAGTTAGTGGTGTGTTTATCCACACAGAACAGCTTCGCCTCTTCAAGGCATTTATTTTGAATAGTATGTTGGTCTTTTCAAGAATATGCTCTTATATTCTCATTTTGCTTGTGCTTGGTTTGGTTTTCAACATGTTGATCGTGAATTCAAGAAATTTCCTTAGAGAAGTCATGCGCATGTGTGTTACAGATATTCCAGATGATGTTTGTTTCACTTTTGGAGACTTAACTTTATTTTGATTATCGAATGCATTCTTTTCTTGATTCATCTCACTTGGGGAGATTTCCTTTTTGCATTGAAAAGGAGAGATTAAACATTAACTCATAATTTCTGAGAATTTAATATATTTGCCTTCTCATAAAATTTTCTATAGCATTTGATTTTCTCATTATATAAAATTGAGAGGTTGCCAAGATTGAAAAATTGCAAGGATGGAAAGATTACAAAGCTTCATCAAAAAATGTCTTTCTTTATCACGAGAGAGAGCACCTTTCATTCATATACATATATAATAGAGAAAATAGCAAACTCCAAGTACATTAACATATTCATCATAAAGGATAAAAAAAAGTTTCTATTATCCTTACAAAATAAAGAAAATCACACAAGAAACATAATTTCTTACTGATAGTAATTTCTTAGATGTAAAGAGTTCCATGCATGTGGGAGGCAATTTCCTTCCAAATCAGCCAAGTAAAAGGTCCCAGACCAGATAATTCTCATTACTCTGTAAGGACCATCCCATATAGGTGATAACTTCCCCTGACCTTCTCTTCTCCAAGTAGTATTTAAGTTTCTAAGTACCAAATCTCCTACTTGCAAAGGTCTAGGTTTGACTTTGACGTCAATATAGCTAGCTGCTCTTCTCTTTTGCTCAGCTATCTTGAATGAAGCTTCTTCTCTCAAGCCTTCAAGTAGATCGAGGTTTATTCTCAACTCCTCTTCGTTCTTCTCTAGATAACAACACTCTACCCTTTAAGTATGAATCCTTACTTCCACAGGAATAACAACTTTTGTCCCATAGGTTAAAGAGAAGTAGTCCTGTAAGCCCATAAAATGCTAGGTAGTTCCTCTGCCCAATTACTTTTAGCACCATCTACCCTCTTTTTTAAGCCTTAAAGAATGGTTCTATTGGACACCTTGACTTGCCCATTAGTTTGTGGGTGAGAGATAGAACTAAACTGGTGATCAATGTTGAGCCCCTCTGCAAATTCCTTAAACTTTCTACAATCGAATTGTTTCCCATTGTCAGATATCAATATTTTTGGCACTCTAAATCTATATATCATATTTCTTTATAAAGAAATTTTATAGCTTTCTGGGCGGTGATTGTTACTAGAGCCTCAGCTTCAACCCATTTAGTGAAATACTCCACATCAAGTATTATAAAACATTTTTATCCAGGTGCTGAGAGGAAAGGACCTAAGATGTTAATTTCCCATTATGCAAAAGGCCATGGGGCTGGAATAGGAATCTGATTATTGGCAGGAATATGGATAGCATTGGTATACTCTCTGATAGACATCATACTTCTTTACAAACTTTGAGGCATCCTTAGAGATTTTGGGCCAAAAATAGCCTTGCCTTATGATCCTGTTGTATAGAGCTCATCCCCCTATATAACTCCCACAAACTCCTTTGTGCACCTCTCTCAATACATATCTTGCTTCTTCCTCAAATAAGCACCTTAAAAGGGGCATGTGATATCCTCTTTTATAGAGTTTTCCATTTAGTATCGTGAACCTAGATGCTCTCAAGGATAGTTTAATAGCCTCTTTGTGGTCTTCTGAGGGTTCTCCTATCTTCAAATACCGAATTATTGGGTCCATCCAAGATGCTTTTTCCTGTATAGGAAGGATTTCAAGAGTTTTGGATGTGCTCGAAGAGGATAGTATTTTCATATGAACCTCCTCAAGTGAGGAATCCTTTGACACTGCCATTTTATTAAGAGAGTCTGCTAAGGAATTTGCTGACCCTGGAATCTAAACAACATACACAGGAATTCCCTTCTACTCGTATCTCTTCAATATCTCTCTTACTCGTGTAAGTATAGGCCCATTGTCTCATCTTTTACCTCAAATGCTCCCCCATCTAGTTCACAACTAATTGTGAATTACTGTGAACTTTTAAGTTTAAGACTCTAACTGTCTCAGCTAGCTCCAAGCCGTTAATAAAAGCTTCGTACTCAGAGACATTATTTGAGATAGGAAAAGCAAACTTAAGGGCACGTTTGATTAGGAACCTATGTGGTCCCTTAAGCACTATCCCAACTCCACCTCATTCCAAGAAAGATGACCCATCCACATATAAGTTCTACTCATAAGTTTTTCCTATAGAGGAGCAAGGTAAAAGATGACATGTTTGCTTTTTTTCTTCTTGAAATTCACTTTTCTTGTTAACTTTGTTGAAACAACATTCTACAATGAAATTAGCAAGGGCTTGTGCTTTTATAGCCATCCTAAGTTCATATTTCAAGCCATAACCACCAATCTCAACTGACCACATAGTCATCCTGCCAGCTTTGGAAGGCCTTTAAAGGGCTTACCTGAGAGACACATTTGTTCGCACAATTCTCTGATGTCCCAGGAGATAAACTCGAAACTTCCTCACAGCAATCAACAATGAAAATGACAAATTTTCAATGGCAGTATAATTCAACTCTGACCCATGAAGAACTTTACTCATATAGCACACCAATTTCTATAGTTTACCTTCTTCTCAAACTAGAATTGCACTCACTATATAGTCTAATGCGGCTAAGTAAATGAATAGATTTTCTCCTAGAAGTGGCCTACTCAGAATTTGAGGTGATTGAAAATAGTCCTTTAGCGATTTGAAAGCTTTTTCACATTTCTCCATCCATTCAAACGCTGAAATCTTTCTTAACTTTCGAAAGAAAGGAAGACACCTCAACGAATTTTAAAATGAATCGGTGTAAGGTAACAACTCTTCCTGTCAGTCTTTACACATCTTTGGGACTCTGAGGATATAGTATTTCTAGAATGGCTTGTACTTTCTCAGGGTTTAGCTCAATTCCCTTACTGCTAACTTTGTATCCTAAGAATTTTCCTCCTCTAATAAAGAAAGAGCACTTGTAAGGATTTAGCTTCATACCATACTTACTGAGCACTCCAAAGATTTCCTGTAAGTCAGCTTAGTGTTCCTCAAAGGTCCTGCTCTTCACGATCATATCATTAATATATCCTTCAAGATTCCTCCACAACTGATTCTTGAAAATTTTATTTATGAGTCCCTGATAGGTGGCTGCAACATTTTTTAAGCCAAAAGGCATTGCTCGATAATAGTAGATTCCCTTTTCCATGATAAAGGTGGTTTTCTCCTTATCTTCTGGATCCATAGGAATCTAGTGGTATCCTGATAAAGCATCCAGAGAAGTTGAATACTCATATCTAGCAATAGCATCCACTAATTTTTCTATTAAAGGCAAAGGAAAATAATCTTTAGGACATGCCTTGTTAAGGTCTGTGAAATCAACACATAGCCTCCATTTCTCATTGGCCTTTTTCACCAATACCATATTAGCTAACCAAGTGGGATAATCAACCTCTCTCATAAATCGTGCTTTAATTAGCTTGTCCACCTCTTTGTCAATTGCATCTTGCTTGTGTGGGGGGAAGAAGTGCTTTTTCTATTTCACAGGCTTAATGCTAGGGTCGACATTGAGCTTGTGAGTCATTACAGTTGGATCAATACCGAGCATTTCTGAGAGCTTGAAAGCAAAATCAGACTAGTGGCTCTGGTGAAATTTCCTTACTAGGGACTTCTGCTCCTCTATCAACTTGCTATTCACATGAGTGCATCTTTTTGGACTCTTAAAACATATAACCATTGATTTTAGCTCTCCGATAGGTTTGGTTTGCCGATAAAGTATTCCACTTCCTATTTGTATTTGCTCTGCCATTAACACTTCATTTTTTAAAGGTGGGCTTAAAGAAATTGAATGACAATATTTTGCTTCAAATTGTCTTCCCCGTATGGTGATTGGTCCTTGATCTGATGTCATCTTCATACACAAATATTGAATATAAGTGATTGTACAAAATTCATAAAGAATTGGCCTACCAATTATGGCATTATATACAGTTGACACCTCCACCACTATGAATTTAGCCATCATTGTTCTCCCTCTCACAACTTCTCCCTTTGAATTTATCTCTCCCAAAGTGATAGGAAGAGTGATTTTACCTTTGACCTCCATAAGAACATCTCCCTGACCTCTCAATCGAGAATATACTGGAGTTAAGCAATCTTCCCTAATTCCCATCTTCTTAAAGACATGATAAGGTGGCAAGTTTATAGAGCTTCCATCATCTACTAAGACTCTCTCCACTTTGAAATTATTAATCACAACTATGACTACCATAGCATCTGCATGGGGCATCGCCATTCCAATCCCATCCTCAGGACCAAAGGTTATGAGGCAGGTCTTAAGAGGATCTTCATCTCTCATTTTGTTCTTCCTTCATGTCCCAGTGTTGGGAGGGATCATCTGTTGCTTATCCTTCTGAGTCCTGAAAGTTGTTGCTTCCTCAGAGGGCTTGATCAGTCTCTCTTCCCTTCTCACAAAATTCTGCAAATGCCCTTCTTTAATAAGCCTTTCAATTTTGAACATCAATTGATGACATTCATTGGTACTCTGCCCAATTGTTTTATGAAAATGGCAGTATTTGCCTTGATCCTGATTCTTAGGATTTGAAAGCATGTCTTTGGGCCACCTTACATACTCCTTGTCTCTGATTGCTATTAAAACCTTATGACGAGAGGTGCTGAATGGAGTCATTCTATCTTTACAAGGAGGAGTAAAAGGTCTTATGGTATTTTTCTGTACAGATCTTTGACTCTAGAGACTCGGGTTTGTTTTGGCCCTCTTGAGAGGAGAGGAATCCTCAAATTTCTCCTTGCGTTTGGGCACAAACTGACTGGTCAAAAAACATCATCTTATTTGATGCACTTCTCTGCCCTATCCATCAATACTGTCAAGTTTGTTGGCACATTCTTTGTGAGTGAGTTGAATAAATAAGAATTATTAGTACCCTTTATAATAGCTTTAATTGCCCTTGAGTGATCCAAATTAGGAATTTTTATTGCCTCTATATTGAATCTTGCAACATACTCTCTCAGGCTTTCTCCTTTGTTTTGAATAATGGTCTCTAGATATGAGGCTTCCCTGCTAGATGGAATACTAGAGAAAAATCTGCTAATGAACTGCAAGCTAAAATCAAAGAAAAAGTGAATACTACTAGGGAGCAAGTTATTAAACCAAGATTGTGCATCATCAGTAAAGATTGTTGAAAATATTTTGCAAAGAATAGCATATGAATGCGTATAAAACTCCACCATTGTTTTGAATAAGAACATGATATTTGGGGCTTGTAGTGCCATCATAAGAAGGCAAAGAAGGAAGCTTAAACTTACTGGGAATCGGCTCTTTTTGAATATCCTTAGAGAAATGTGAATGAATGTTGATCACTTGACTAGACAACTTGCTTTTTCCTCTATTATCTCTCTATATCCCTAACACATAACACCATAGAAACATGTCCCTTATCTTCAAATTTCCTAATGGAACAATAAACTAATTTACATCAATTTGTTTTTCTTAATTCAATTTCCCTTATCTTATATTTTCTCTTTTGATTGACTTTTCTGTTCAATCGATCAGCTTCTCTATTTCGTTCAATTGATTGGTCGAAAATTCTCCTTATTTCATTCAATTGATCGCTTCTCTATTCTATTCAATCGATCGACTTCTCATTTCCGTTCAGTTGAAAATTCTTGTGCTGTAAAATTTTAGGTCTTACTCTTGATTTAATTTGGATTTTTTTCCCTTCATTGATTTAGTTGTGTTTTTCAAAGAATTATGAAGTAAATATATGTAAATTTATTGTAGCAAGCTTTCTCTTCTCTGTGTTGCTTCTAGATCTCAAGGTTGGCTGTTCACTCCTCTGTGTTCCTGGCAAGCTCTCAAAAATGTAAGTTTTTTTTTCTACTCCTCTAGTTTTTCAGTTCTTATCTTTCTTTTTTATTACTTGAAAGTCAGCCATTGAAGTTAGAGACTAAATGCCTTATCTTTTTTTTTTTTTTATTACAAAACAGAGCACAGATCCAGAACTCAAAATGCCTTTCTGTTTTATTACTTAAAAATCGGCCATTGAAGTTGGTCATGGTCCCCTTATTTTTATTGGGTTGCTTATAGACAATGGCATAAAAAGAACAAGTTTGTGATGCAAATTTCATGCTATAAAAGAAAATAAAATAAGAAAATATATATGGAAAGAGTGATTTGCATGCATACTACCAATGTTGGCATACAAGGTACAGATTATCTTATCTTCATCATCAGAGAAATCTTCATGCTTGATGTTGGATCTCAGATAATTTAGCCATCTTAATCAAATAATTAATTAATTAAATCAAATAAGGGATGTTTTTTAAAGTATCAATTAAACACATAATGTAATACATGCATTAAGGATTAAATAATTTTTTCCTTTTTTAATTTTAGCTAGTAACGACATATTGCATGTAAGTACCATTAGCTAAGATCAGATATCAAATAATTAAGCATACCAACAAAAACCTTTATCACTTATAAACAAAAATCAATTTAATTTCTTTCAAAGCGCATGCGATTGATAATGTCTCAGCATTTGAATACAGGTCCTAACTATTTTTTTGGTTTATTTAGCATTTGAGGATTAAAATTAGTTGTTAGTTAGTAGTGTTATTAGGATTTTGCGTTAATTAGTCAATTAGTTTTTAGGATTTTGAGTTAAGAGTCACAACAGTTAGTTAGTTGTTACTTGTGTACATGGAGTTAATTAATTCTACCAATTTCATTTCATTTTATTATTATATGTAAAAATCTAAATGAATGCAATTTTTTTTAATTGTCACTTATTGCATGTCATCAATATTTGCGTAGCAATGTAACCGACATTGTGTTCTTCTTGAATTGAATGGTTGTCCTTAGGCTTAAGGAAGTTACTCATTATTTTTAATCAATTGTTAGCTAAAAGCTGCATTAAATTTCTAACTAGTTGTTTTTAATATTTAGTAGAATTCACAACAAGAAGCAACCTATTATTGGTGAGCACATTTGAAGCAAGCAAAGCTCTTAGTGAATCAAGTCCCAACATTTATTTAAGGTCAATTTCTTAAAGAATAAAATTCAAATTCAATTTTTAATTTTATTGAAATTCATTTATTAACTAATTATTTTGTTATAATTCTTTTTTGGGTAAATTACATTTTCCTCCCTGTGTTTTGTCACATTACACTACTTCATCCCTAACATTTGAAAAAACACTTATTCATCCCTGACATTTGCTTTTTTAAGCACTCATTAGTCCTTCTTTAGGGATGAAATAGTACATGAAAAAGCAAATGTTAGGGATAAATAAGTGTTTTTTCAAATGTGAGGGATGAAGTAGTGTAATGTAACAAAATACAGGAGGGAAAATGTAATTTACCCTTTTTTTTGCTGTTAATTTGTATTAATTTAGTAAATTTTGATGATAATCATTGCATGTTGCTTGGAATGGCTCCAGGTAGATGGCGTTCTGTTGGGTCTTCTCGATCATTAAACAATGTGCAAAATGCTCAAAGTCTGGAGCAATGTAACAGCTCAATAAATGAAGTCAATGATGCACTTGATCAAGTAGTTAATTCTGCTAATAGCCAACAAGAGTAAGGTAACTTGCTGCTTTATTTTGCTATTTTAAAAATTGACGTTGAGTTGTCTGCACTTTCTATTGGACTAATTCATGATAATTCAAATTGCATTGCTTTTATATGTTTGGTTTGCATTTTTTATGATGCGGCACTTTTGCTTGATAAAATTTGTGATTTTTTAATGTGCCTAGCTGCTGCCTGCTCTCCCCACTTGTTGTTATTGGCTGATTTGCTTAGAAGATCTTTGTTGATTTCTATTTTGGGTTGCTCACTAATGTCTGTGGTTCTTATTTGGCTTTTCTTTGCTGCTGTCATTTCCTGCATGGTGTTACTTATTTTGTTGTTTTTAGGGTTGCATCAGATGTTACCTTGTTGCCTTTTGAAATGATAGTTTGTAGTTGTTAACACTTGAGATGCTTTGCTGGTAGTAAATTCCTAGGAAGCAACCTGAAAGGCATAAATATTTCAAAGAAATTCAGTCTTTAAATAATTAACACAAGAATTTGCAGAAGTATCCAAGACTTGCAATAGATGCTGGAATTAGAGTGTTCTTGCAACACAGACTGGAATTAGAATGTTCTTACAACACAGACTGGAATTAGGCTACATAAATTTAAATAATTAGTAGGCATTTGGTTTAATTTGAAGTAATTTACAATGGTATTTTTAAATTGTCATGTGATGCAGTGAGGATATAGATGTCTCAACTTAATCTTCATCAAATCAGATTTTATCTTTGTAAGTTGTGTATTTCTTGTTTACTATTTTCATTGCCATGTGTATCTGTTCTATTTTTAAATTGTCATGGGATTTTCTTGTTTGTTTCACCAAATTAACTTGGTTCTAGTGTTGTTATGCTAATGTGCTATTGTTCAACTCATTTTTTGGCTTTGTCTTTGTTTCCATATTTGAGAATTACCCACTTGCTTAATATTTGGAAGCTGTTGTGTATTGATTTAGATCATAGTATTATACTAAAGAGGAAACCCATCGTATGATTTGTGAATGGAATTGAATTTATGAAAATGTGAAATTGTAGCACTAGAAATTGATAGTTGGTTTCTTTTATATAACAAATTTGAGAAATTGATAGTTCTTTATTAGTTTCTTTTATATAATAGGAATTGATCTTGTTGATTTCTCTCATATTTATCTTTCTATTTTCCTTTTTGTTTCAGATTCTATGTGGTCATGCTTTTTGCTTCAAGTGCTTCCAAAAATGATCAAATCAAGGAAGAAGTGCAATTTTTAGGTATTGATTAATCTTTTTGGGAGGTGGATGATTCATATGTCATACTTTTTCTTTTTGGACTAACTGAATTTTGCTTGTTTAGATTAGGCATGGTAACTTGTACTATCTAGCTGTTTTAGTGTTTTTTTTTAAGATTTTGAACACTTAAGTTGTCAAATTGTTGATCAATTAGTTAAACATTAAATTATTTTGTTAAATACATTAAGTTCTTGGGTTATTATAGTATCTCAATGGATGATTACTATTATTAAATATGATTCTTGTAGTTATTTTTATTAATATTGCAATCAAATAATTTTTTATTCATTTATGATTCAAATTATGAAAATTTCTCCGTTGATTAACAAACAAAGACAAAAAGATAAAAATGTCACTAATAAGTGATATATTTTTGAGACAAAAAGATAGAAATGTCACTAATAAGTGTTTTTTTTAAGACGAGAAATCAAAATGTTCCTGATAAATGATATATTTTGAGACGAAAAAGAAAACGTCTAAAAAATAAAAACATCCCAAAATAGACTCTTTAGAGACAAAATTATTCGTCTCAAATTGCATTTCAATTGGTTGATTGTAGATATTGTGAGACATTTATTTTGGTTGCAAATAAAAAAAATTTAGAGATGAATTTTAAAATCGTCCTAAAAAACTATCTGCGACGTGGCTATTGGGATGCCAGGAGCGACAATTTATTTTTGTCACAAAACTTGTTTAGCGACGTTTTTTGGTTGTTTTGTAACTTTTTCCTTACGTCTCAAATTTCAATTTTTTTTTTGTAGTGTCCCTCCTCTCCGATGATCAACTTTCTTCTTACCATGTTGGGAGTTTCAACATAAGGCTAGGAGACCTTAGTTTTCCCCTTCTTCTACTCACGTTGCACCTTCATCAAATAATCTACCTTCTTTATTAAGTCATTAAGGAAATCAACCGGTACTTCCATAGTCTCAGGATTCTTAGTGTTGGTCCCTACTATCCTTTTCTCTATCCTATCACTTTCTCTCCCAGTCTCTTCTCTATCAGAAGTATTTGATCTCGTCATCATATAAAAATGTCGATTTTTAGTGTGAACTTTTGTCCTTCACATAAGCTTCCAGCCAAAACAACCACCACTTCAAACTCTCTACAAACCCGTATAACTTCATAATTAATAGATCAAGCTTATAACGAATAATTTTCTAACAAGAGCTACCCATTTCCCACAGACGGTGCCATTTGATATGGGTGCTCCAGACCTCTAGCTCCTACTCAGCCTTTAAATTCCTGCACTTAGTCAACAAGGTATGGTCAAAGGGTTTTAGAGGTTCCAAAACCTCTCCGATGATTAAATTAAGGAGGCTTTAAGTAAGAGCAATGTAATGCATAAGAAAATGAGCTTAAGTCATAGAGAAAGAGGAGAAGGAAAAAGGAAGGAAAAGAAAAGAAAAGAGAAATGGGAGCTATGTTCTTGTTATGAACGAAGCAGAAGAAATGAAGTAATAGAAAAGAAGAAAGAAAAGCTGTAGTGAAAAGAATACAATTTCCCCCTCTATTTCTCTTTTTATCTTTGCATGAAGTTAGTAAAAAGTGTGATTTAATTGGTCATGAAGTCTGACGCTACAATAGATTATTAGGGGCATATGAGGTCTGCTTTTAGGAATTGTAACCGTGTCAGTCTAAATTAAAGCTGATGTTTATGCATTTAATGCATGTTAGAGTAGTACTATATTTATCTATCAGGTGATGGGAATTATCCTGAGAGACATAGATGTTTGCATAAATGATTATGAGACCTTCTTGTTGACCTTAGAAATGACCAATCTTAATTATGATATTAACAAACTTAATTTTGAGCATTTAATTTTTTTTGTTTAAGTGTGTATAAATTAGGACTTAATTGGAAGATAAAATGGAGTATAAATATCAAATAAAAACATCTCTAGACTTTAGTCCTAGGTATGGTCACGATCGAGATTGATAAGTATACTTTTGGACTGATTTGACCTTTGAGATTCAGGGAGACTTTTGACATCCTTAGAGCTTTATAATGAGAAATTAATCCTCTTAAAATTTGAATTATACATCAAAAGCTTTCTAAATTGATCTTGTTAAAATCCGAGTTCATTGAGTTTGCAAATCTTTAGTCAAAGTCAGCATATACAACTTTCATTTTAGGTTGCATAGCTCTTTGTATTTCAGTAATATCTTGAGCTAAGGATGTCCAATTAAGGTGATTCAAGATTATATGGAAAGATAAAACAAATATCTACAACTTTTATGAAGAAATATTAGGCTTATTCGATCATCTTGAAAGGCTAAATTCCTACTCATGAACCAGTCACCAGCTGTCACCTGTTGGTGCCCATTTTGAGCCGTTTCAACTGTTTTGGATAGTGCCGCTCATGGTTTGGCCTCACAGTCATGACCAGCTTGTAAGCATCCTTTTGATAGCTCATAATGGGCTTTTTTTGATAAAAATTCAAAGGCAACAACTCTATTTTTTATCCTTACGAGATAGGACTTCTTCCTCACGATCGTGAGCGTCATTTTGATAGAAATAAGTCAATTTAAGTCTTCAAATATTTAGAGACATTGGAGACACAATTATTGGCTTAAAACAGCCATAATTTTGAGTTGTTTGTCTATATAAATAACTCCTAGAGCTCATTTAATGTTAAGACACTTGATTATTATAATTCTCATTCTTAACATTCAAAATGCTCTCAAATTCTTTCAAAATTCATTTTATATATTTGTATAACTCTTGTAAGAGTTGGTGAGTGATAGAATAGATATTCTTATTCTTCTATTTTCTGGGTTTAAGAAAATGGGAAGTGAGATTCTATTCTAAAGGAATTGGTTTAAGTGTTTAGCCGTTAAAACATTTGGGATTCGGTTTTCGAGTGAGCCTAGAAGCTCTATTTTAAAAGGTTGTAATAGTAAACCTTAAATTCTTGTATAATCTCAATCTTATGAATAAGATTGTGGGTGATTAAAAATCCTAACTTGGGGATAAGTTAGGTGAAGACGTAGGATTGTTGAAAATTCAAACTCCTTACATTCTTGTGTTCATCATTCTTCCTTCTTAATATTCTTTCAATTTATGGTTATTTGTTTTTAAGTTTTTGATTTTTTTTCGATAGCCCTATTCACCCTTCCCCCCCCCCCCCTTTAGGGCATTTTTATTTGGTATTAGAGCTTGAATTCTAGGAACTTAATTACTAGAGTACAAGATCATGCGAAGTGAAACTCAAAACATTTCTTCTCTTAGACCATTCTTTGATAGAAGTGACTATCTTCACTGAAAATTCAGAATGGAGTTATATTTGGATTATGATTCTATCAAACTTTGGGACATTATCCTAAAAGGTTTGGAACCAACCAAAGCTACCATTGAGGGAGTAGTCACTAACATCCCAAGGAGTCCATGGAATAATGATCAAAAAGAAGAAAATCACAAAAATAAAAAGGCTATGTTCACTTTAGTCTCTTCTATGTCAAGAGAAGAAGGTGGCAAGCTTCAACATTATATTTCAGCTAAGGAAATATGGGAAACCTTGGTGAATCATTACAAAGGCTATGTGCAAGTTAAAAGCAAGAAGGTTCAACTCCACATGTATGAGTATGAGCTCTTCAAATGAAGCCTCAAGAATCAATCACGGAGATGACAAATCATCTCAATGCTCTTATCACCACCCTCAAGAAACTTAGTAAACATTTCACAAAGGAAGAAGTAAATAATAAGATTCTAAGAATCCTACCTAAGAAGGATTGGGAATCTCGAGTTACTTGAATTGAGGAAGCTTAAGACCTTGCTACTCTTTCAACCAACGTGCTTATTGGAAAGCTTCTTACCCATGAGTTTACAATAAAGCAAAGAGGTGAAGAGCAAGATGAGAAGGAAGAGAAGAAGAAAAGCATTGCTTTAAAAGCCTCTCAAAATGATAGTGAAGAGGAAACCATTGAAGATTCTAGTGATAAATATGGTGAAATTGCCATACTCACGAGAAACATCAAGAAGTTCTTGAGAAAACAAAGCTCCACAAGAACAAGAGACTTCAACAAAAAACATGAAGGAGATGGTAAGAAGAAAACTAAAGAAGTTACTTGCTATGAATGCAAGAAACTGGGTCACATCCAAAATGACTGCCCCAAACTCAAATTCAAGAATAAAAGAGCAAAGGATAGGAAAAAGGCCTTCAAAGCTACTTGGGATGACTCCTCCAAATTCGAAAAAGAAGAGGAACAACAAAAAGTAGTCAACCTTTGTGAAAATGCCTTAGAGGGGGGGTGAATAAGGCAATCGAATTCAAATCGATAGTAATTGAAATTTAAACAAAAATAGAAAGAATGTTGGGAAGGAAGAATGAAGAACACAAAGATTTAAGGAGTTCGGATTCAACAACAAT
>CATIWM010007657.1:0-10789 GCA_949671775.1 Mallotus repandus | reverse complement strand
AAATGGAAGAAACTGGTATTTTGATTGAAGAATCCAATAGAAAATTTATAAAGTTCAGGTGGAGTTAGGCATTGAATCCATTTGGGTTGAGGAGATAGTGGAGGGTGCTGGGTGATTCCGAAGTCTGTGTATTGGGTTCTCCGTCTCTCAGCAAGTATTTTTTGGACAAGATAGATTTATTTCATGACTTATTATGCTATTATCTTTAGCAGCAGTAGCTTGCTCTTGTGCTTCTTGTTGATGATGTTGAGCTCTGGTAAGAAAAAGCTTAATTAAAACCAATTTCAAGGGTCAGATATTGAAAGTTGAAGCACCGATCATCACAACTGACCGCATTCAGTTGTGTTTGTGTTTTCTGGGTTCATAACTTTGACTCTTTGTTGTTTCTTTTTTAATTTTTTTTTTTTGTTTCAGATGAATTTTGTGTTTCAAAATTCTAATTTTTCAAATTCTTTGTTGGAAGGAATAAGGGTAATTTTGTCAAAATAAATGATCATGGCAAATAACACAGCATGATTAGAAATAAAATAAAAAAAAAGAGAGAAGGTGTAAATAACCCCCTAATGTTTGCTTCGTGGAGCAAATAAGCTCCTGAAGTATTTTTTGGAGTATTTAAACATGAAATTAAGTTGTCTATGTATTATAAGCCCCTTGACTGACAGAGGCATTTTAACCTAATACCTACTGTTTGTATGTGTTTGAGCTGATGTGGCAATTTGGTAAGAGAATTGGAATCCACATCCTATAAATGAACGACACGTCACATGTTGTCTCTCCAGCAGTTGGTATTACCGCTATAGAGTATTGCTCTTCAATGGAACATTACAGAGCAATGCCAAAAATCAGATTTTCATCAAATAAAATCTAGTGCCTTTGCTCCAACTGATCTTCCTCTTCTTATTCTTATTCTTATTCTTCTTCTTCTTCTTCTTCTTCTAATCCCATCTCGGAATTTATTCCACACGGAACTAACCCCATCTTCATTTTTTGAATTGTAATACACCTCACTCTTCTCAACTAGAACCTCGCTCCCAATTGCAGCCGGGGTTACATCCCCACCTGATAAAATATCCGCACAATTTAAAGGTTGGGCCTGAGTTTGTTTTGAATTAGCTCTAAAACCTGCAGCAAACATGGCAACGTTCCTCTTCAATAAAGATTTCATTGTAGGTGAAAGGTTAAACCTCTTAGGACGCTCAATGTCCTTCGGCAACGTCACTTATGCACTACAAGAGAAAAATCGATTAATAACAAACTCAGATCCTCCACCATTCCCGAACCCCCACCCTCCATGAAACCTGCATAGGGCCAGTGCTACTACACCAACCTCATTATCAACTCCATTGTTACTAACACCGTCAATACTGCTCTGCACTATAGTATTTCCATCGCCAAGTGGAATTTCAATGGCACTGGCTCTACCCACATGAAGATCACTCATTGATAAACACCACATTGCATCACCTTTACCCAAATGTGGTCTAACTTGCTGCAACAAACATACCATACCTACAAGAGCTGAAATGGCACTGAGTTATTTTTAGCTGCAGAAATGGAATCATAAGGAAGTGGAAGTGGTGGCCGGAGCATCTTCAATTCTTTCTTTTTCACAAAAGCTGAAATGGCACTGAGTTATTTTTCAATGTCTGTGAGTTTCTTTTTCGTACTTGAGGCCAAATATTATCTAATAAGAACTCAAAAAACTGAATTGGAGCTTGCCACAAGAGCTGAATAGCATGATCAGTATACCTTGCATGTGTTGGACTCTATGTTGCCGTGCTAGAATGTTGACACCTAATCGGCGGTGCGGTAAGTTTTCCCACTGTGGCTACCTTCAAAGCCTTCTTCTTCACTCTATCATCAAATCTGCCTTATTCTTTCATATGGGTTGTGCATGAAAATGGATTGTGCGTGAAAATGGGTTGGGAGGTGAGTTTGTTTGTTAGGTGTGCTTTGGTTTGTATGCATGTGACTTTTTAATGCACGAATGTTGTTTGATGAAATGTCTAAGAGGACTTATATCTCATGGACTGTAACTCAATGCTTTATGGATATGCATAAAATATGGAACCAAAGTTGGGTTCCTTTCTGTGTGTGGTCGATTGGGATGGTCAAGGTATGGGAAGAGTGTTAATGATTGGGTTAAAATGTAAGTTAAATGTGGAACATCTGTTTATGGTCATAGAGTTTAGATAAAAGAAAGGATCTCTCTGATTCTATTAAGCTACACCCATGGAGTAGAAGAAGGAACAAAAGCATTTTACTCTATGGTTGTACTGTCAACTGCATATGACGAAGTGAGGAGAAGATGTAGAATAGTACCTTTTTGCAACGGTAGCCTTGACTTTGGCTATCCTAGTTAGCGAACTTGAATGGATTACAAATGGAGGTGATTAGGTTAAAAAGGCTCCGTCAGTCAAGGGGCTTATAATGCATAGACAACTTAATTTTGGGTTTAAATGCTCCAAAAAATACTTTAGGGGCTTATTTGCTTCGTGGAGCAAACATTAAGGAGTTATTTGCACCTTCTCCCTAAAAAAATGGAGCCCATTCAATTACAATCAACGTACAAGGCAGTTATATATCGATAGAAAGTACTGAAATGCACTTATTTTTAAAATTTAGATACTTAATTGTATAAAAAAAAAGACATTAAAATGGTAAAAATTGAGAAGTTCAAAAATTATTTATTCAATTTTTTCAATGAATATTAAACTTTAGTTTATAAATAACAACTCCTGTATACATTAGTTAAGAGAAATTTTAACTTATAAGTAAGCTAATCAATGAACGATAATTTTTTTTTTCGATTGATGAGGGGGCATTTGGTTTAGTTGATTGAGGTAGCTAATAGAAGTTTTTCCTCAATCAGCTATAAATTAAATATTTGGTAAATTTTCAAAATCAGTAGCTAATAGCTAATAGTTGATCTTATTCAAATCAGCAACTACTGATTGAAAAGCTCTATTTTAGAGTTTTTTCTCATCAGTTGATAGCTGATTTGCATTTATTTTTTATTTAGGCTATTTAACCCTTATTTAAAAATAACTAATAACAAATAATTTTATTTAAATTAACAATAAATTATTGTTTATTACTCTATATATTTTTTAAATAATTTGCATAACTAAAAAATATTATAAGAAGTATATGAAATTATATTTACAAATAAATAATACATTTAATGGTCATTTTATATACAAACAGGTCATTTTATATACAAACAACAACAACTAACAAAATTTTACCAAATACTTTATATTTATAAGCTAATAGCTAATAGCTAACAGCTAACAGCTATCTGCTATTAGCAACTACTATCGGCTATCAGTTACAGTAAACAGCTAAACTAAACAGGTCCGAGAATTTCCATTTGAATTTTTATTTGCTTGTTTTATTATATAAAATTAATTAATGAGAATAACTTTGCATAAAATATTACAAAAATTATCAATAACAACATTTTATAGAGTGAAAAATTGATTATAAACAAGTTTTTACATTTAGCCATAGTTCATGAAAGTTGAATGTTCTTAAATCAATAATCACTTTTTTCTTTGACTCAATGCAAAAATCACATTCTTCCATTTTTTAAATTGGGATTATATCTATATGAACATTAGGGATTATATCAATGAGATAAATAGTTTATTGGTCACTTTTTTCTAAAAATATTATGAAATATAAAGTTAATTTGCCGTCTTTTTCAAAGAGAAGGCTGCACTTATTGTATAATCTAGGGAAAACCATTTCATTTATCCACAATTATAGTCCAATTTGCTAAATTGTCATATCCTTTAAATTTTATTTATTTTAGCATCAATTTATCGACTTTTTTTAATTTTATCTAACTTATATTTGGCACGTGGAATTGCTGATTTGGAAGACTAATGTGGCAAATAAGGTTGACATGGCAAATACAATTTGGATAAAATAGAAACAAATCGAAAAGTTGAGGATAATTAGTATTATTTTCCCTTTTTTTGGAAAAAGACTTTTTTTTTTGAAAAAAGACATGTAATTCATAATTTATACAAGCAAATCTTGGTTATTTTTATAAATTTTAAAGGGTATTTTTAGAAATTTTAAAGATATTATGTGCACTAGGAAAAGTAATTTAAGAGATTTTTTTATGCATGAAACCAAATTGTCAATGAAATATTATTTCTTTAGTAATTTTATGTTGGGGCAAATTTAATAAAATTTTCTTTTTTTATTATTTATGTATAATTTAATTCATATATTTACGCAATTGTAAATTGCAAATAATATATATTTTAAAATAAATAATTAAATAATTTTAATCAACTAAAACTATAAAATTCATTTATTAGTTACCTTTAAAATTTTAGGCATAAAACTATTAATTCTAAAATTTAAGCATTTGAATGATCTCTTACTTCACTCACGAAAGTTGGTTAATATGTGATTTAAAAATAGAATGAGATCGTAATATAGCTTTTTTCATAATGGTTGAATAATAAATACATATGGTGAGCAATGACATTGTCAGAAAATTGGTATTACCCCTTTGTTTAATTGCCTATTATTTTGTAATTAAACGCCTATATAATTTGCTAATTATAAATTGTCATGTTTATTATACCCAATTTGGTTTCATACCTAAAAAAAAAAAACCTCTTAAATCAATCACGGAAAAACTATTATTTAATAAAAAAATTATAAAAAGCAAAATTATAATAATCATAATAATAAAAGTAACATATGTCATGGATTAACATGAGAAATTACTTTTACTAGTGTACATAATACCTTAAAATTTATAAAAATAACCCCTGTGGACACCCTCAATTTGACAGACCCGCAACAAAAGCCTAGTAATGAGGTAATACGAATTTTGAATGCAAGAGGACTCGAAACCTTCTCTAGAATGAACTCGAAAGCCTAAAATGTCAAGCTTAAGCCCAAAACACCAAGCCCATAAAAGCCCACTATGTTCTAAATGTAAAAGTAGCTGTCAGGGCCAAAGAGGCGACCATCTCATCAATCGCAAAGAGGCGACCGCCTCTTCACTACCGACCTATGCAACATTAAATGATATTTTTGGTAGTATTACACATGGGTATAGACCCACATATTTCTAGCCCGAAGATATTTGCATAGAAAGGAGACTTTTGAGGCAGGAAAATGCTAAAAAAGAGGTGGAAATGATGAGAAATGATGAGGAGTGCCTTGTCAAGGCTTGGGGATTTAGGAAAAAGGCATGAGGTGGAAGGGAGATTTAAAAGAGGAAGGCTAGGATTTTTAGAAGAAGGTCTGAAGTTGAAGAAAAGGAGGAGGAACATTTTTGAGAGAAAAAGATAAAGGAAAAAGAGGAAAAGATAAAGGAAAAAGAGGAAAAGAGGGAGTTTTAGCCTAAGAATCCATTTTCTGAGGCAGGAAGAAGGAATTCTTGCATTCATAAGGATTTGAATCAACAAACAAAGCTCTGAGGACTTAGTTAGGAGCTTCAAGCTAGCTTCAATCAGTGAGAACCTCTTTTTTTAAGCTTTCAAGTATTAATTTCATAGAAAATTTCATTTCTTACTTAATTCTTGCTTTATTTGTTATTTGAAATTCATTAGAAGTCATGATCACTTGAAATATTAAGTGTTAGTCATAGAGTTCCGTTTATTTGCATCAAAATTTGTTTATTTGACTTCATTTTAGGATTACTTATGTCTTAAGTAATACGTAATACTGTTGTACTCTATTAAAGAGACGATGTGTCTTCAAAGAGTTCTCTTAGTGATGTGGCGATTAAAAATCGCCTTCTGGTCAAGAGGCGATGCCTCTTCGAAGAGGCAATCGCCTCCCCACCAAAGTCCTGCACAGGTCTGTTTCATTTTTGATATCCTTTTGGTTTATTTTTGATTTTTGGTATGTCTTTGTTGTCTTGTATCTTCAATATTGTATAAGGTTGCCATGATATTGGGTATGTTCAAATAATTAATCTGTGTATAGATAAATTTTCATGACTATTTTATGCAAATTGAATTCAATTTCTTTCATAAATAAAATTTTTATCTTGAAATAGAACTAACCATTGTTTGTTGTTAGGATTTTTTGGTAATTCCTAATCAATAAATAATTAGTGTATTAATTAGTTCTCGAGAGGTCATTTTGAGCCTCTCTTTTGATTATTTTGTTTTGTATTAGTGTTTATTTCCAGTTTACTTTTGGTTTATGTTTGGTTTATTTTCTATATGTTTTCTTATTTTGAACAATCAAAATGTTGTAATCCTTAATCTCCTCTCCCCCATTTATTTCGAATGAATGTTTGTAAATTCATTATCATTATGTGCAATAAATGCTCGGGTTATAAGCATGAAGAGGATTAATGTGCAAAGTTGGTAATTGTAAAAGTGGAAATGAAATGTCATTCACATTTTAACAAGGAAATAATTCAATAATCAAAGGTAAAAAAATACAAAACACTCCTGGAGGCCAACCGCAAGGTTGGGTGGGCATTCCAAAAGCCCATACCTAGTTTTTAAATCTTGTCTCTGAAGACAGTTGCTATGTACCTCTGTGGAATTTAGTTCCTGTAAAGTGTGTCTCGATTTTCATCCTGATGGTGACTCTATCTCCAATATAGGCCATAAGCCCATCTTGTATTTCCTATCAGGCCCTAAGCTTGTACAGTGTCATGGTCGCCAAACACTTGGGCGCGCACTAGACCCCGCCGCTTACAGTGGCGACTCCACTGGAGAATAGAGAAACTGATTCTAGTGTTTTGTAATTTATCATCTTTGATTATTTCTTTATTTCCTTTGTATTTCTTGGATTCACGACACATTTCCACACAATGTGCACATCAGTCCCAAATAACCCGACAATAGTCTTTGCTTCGCTGCCTGTGTTTCACTCAAACCTGGTGGTGAAGTATTCGATTATTGTCACTTATAGCATATACTATTCATGTCGCATGGACCCTTGAGTAGGGAGACGTAATGGAAGTATACAGTTGTGGGGGCCAAAGCTTATTACCCTTGACTCAGCCCATGTAATGGCTTAGTAACCTCCACTAAGATTTTTCCCAAATGCATGTGTTTTATGCTATATAATGACTGTTTGAATAAAGCCCAAGCCCACAATTATTGGGCTCTCACTTAGTTAGGCCTTTCATGCCCTCTAAGGCCCTTTATCTTTAATTTTCACTTAATTGGGCCATTCATGCCCACTAAGATACACTATATTAGACTTTGGCTTTATTCAAGTGATTTGTTACTTGTTTGTTCCGCTTTGAGAGTTTACTATCCCCTGTTAATAAATGAAACCGAACCAAAAATCCTTGGAAAAGGAATTCACCATTGAACACATGTGTGGGAGAAATAAGGGTGGAGATTTCGCTCAAGTCCATTCTTCTTTTGTTATTTGTTACTTGTAAATAGAATTTATTTCTTTTATTCGTTGTAAGTTGCATGTCATGCATACACGTTATACATGTTTCTAACCAACAATAATTGTAGATATAGATTCACGTCAGTCTTCCAATTGGAAAAGATCTGATATATGTTGTTTAGTTAGAATGTCGAAAGAGGTAGCATCTGCAAGTTTTGATCCTGATCAGCTAAAAGCAAAAATTACTGAACATACTAGAAATATAATGCAAGAGATGATGGCAGAAATGAGAAGAGATAATAGACAAGAATCGCCACCACCTCAACCTCGCCCATTTGATCTTGATGCGGAAAATCTAGGGTGGCAAGAAATAGAGGATGACCGGGAAACTCTATTGGCAGAACTAGTAATCCAACCGAGGATAGACATCCCAAAAAATGTAGAGAAGCTGGATTAGACTAAAGACCTTGCTAAAACCATGGCTCAGATGCAGATACAGATGAAAGAAAAGGGGATAGACGCTCCCCTCAACTATACTAATTTAGATTTGCACAAGGGTGATGATCCTCTGCCATAAAAATTCAAAATCTCTGACAAGAAGAAGTACGCAGGGACTAACGATCCTCACTTACATTTGAAGCAATATGTGACCTACATGAGTGCAACAGAGTTGACAAATGCTCAAATCATTAAGCAATTCCCTTTGTCTCTGGAAGGTGCTCCAATTCTTTGGTATTACACCTTGGAGTCATCTGTGTAAATTGACTAGAAAGAACTTTGTGCAACATTTATCAAGCAGTACAGTCTGAACGCTCCAATGGAGGTCTATTTAAGAGATCTACATAACATAAAGTAGAAGTTCAACGAATCCTTTGCTGAGTACCTAATGAGATGGAGAGGGAAGCTATCTCAGATGTAGCACAGGCCAACAGAACCGAATCAATTAACAATAGTAATAAAGGGTTGTGTTTCACTAGTTTCTAGGAAGTTAAGAGATCTAAGGACCATAAATTTTGAAGAACTACACAAGTTTAGGGTGCAGAAAGAGTCAGATTTAGCATAAGATAAGAAGTTTTTCAGTGGAAGATCTATAAATAAAGAAGGGATGGGATCCAATACCACGGTCGGACCGAGCAATAATGTACAAATTAATGCTATAAGATAACACCAAAAATTTTCTAACCTTGGAAGACCCATCTCTAAAGTCCTTGAAAAACTTATTGAAAATAACCTGATACGACCCATACCTCAAAGACCACCCTTTCCCAATGCTGACCCAAAATTCTATTACAAATACCACCAAACCATTGGACATGAGACCGACGGCTACATTTGGCTAAAACACAAAATCTAAGATCTCATTAATTCAAGCAAGATTACCGATCCCAAAACCAGAAAGCCAAATACCAGAAATAATCCTTTGTCTAATTACCGAAATGTGTCGCCACTCAATCCCTGTATTCTTATGATCAACACTGGCTTGACAGAGGAACAAGTGTTTGGTTCTTTTATCGATGTCATCCCTACCCCACCAAAACTTGAAACTATAAGCCAGAAATTGAACCAAAAGCCTACTGAACTCAATGCAAATATTCTTGACATTTGGAGTTCTGATGATGAGGAAGAAGGGAAGTTTGATCTATGGAAAGATGACAAGGGGAGGAAAGTTCAGCCACCTGGAAAAATAGAGGAGAAAGAAAAAGAAAAAGAATCAGAAGAATCAGAGGAAGTGGAAAAAGAATCAGAAAAGGCAGAGAAGGAAGATGAGAAAGCTGATAAAGCCAAAAAAGATAAAATAACGCTCTCTAGTATTTAGAAGTTACTCATGAACTCCAAAGCCCATAGGGAGGCACTAGTTTTGGCTCTGGACAATAAAAATATTCCATCAAACCATACTCCCAAACAGATGGTCTGTTCATTGAAAAAAAGCCCTCCGGGAGCAGTAATATTTACAGATGAAGATTTACTAATAAAAGGGAGGGACCACCACAAGGCCTTGTTCATTAACGCGGAAGTCAAAGGAAAGTTAACTTGCTATGTGATGGTGGATAATGGATCCGCTATTAATGTGTGTCCCTTAAATATTCTGTCAAAGCTGGGATTAACTGAAGCTTATCTCTAGCCATCTGAGGTGGTCATTAAGGCCTATTATGATACAAAAAGGCCTGTAGTGGGAACTTTTAAAGCTCTCGTCAAGATAAGACCTATTAAAGCTTGGGTCAATTTACATGTGCTTGACATCCCTGTAACCTTTGCTATTCTATTAGGAAGACCATAGTTCCATCCTCTAGGAGGAGTCCTTTCGATCGTTCACTAGAAAATTAAGTTTCTACTTGAACGGAAGGTTGTAACCATTTCAGTGGAGACTGAAGCTGCCGTTGCTGCTCTCAAGTTAGCTCCCAATGAGATTCCAGTCAGTCTAAGTTTTAAGGTCTATATGATCTATGAAGATGAGCTGAACCCGAAGATAGTTAGTATGATGAAGAGCATGAATTTTATGCTCGAATTAGGACTGGGGAAGAATCAGCAAGGTCCATCGAGTTTTAGTGAAATCTTCACCGAACATGTGAAGGGAATCAATCAACCTATTGTTGAGGAGCCGGTTGTGGAAGAATTGATACAGACTCCAAAGCCAGAAAGGGATATTCTTGCGGTGGAGTAGAAAGGTGCTGATGATCAGCAGAAGGAGCTCAACTTTGAGTCATATGCTCTAGATTCTATTTTGGATGTATATTATGACAATGTCAATTTCTCTTTATCTAACTTGCTTGATAATGATGACCTTTTTCTTTTTAAAGTATATGCAATGCAATCTAACTTTTCTTATTTGTGCGATGTTTTTCCTTATGGTTATCCAGTTTGTGATGATCATTTCATGCATATATTTGACATTAATTTTGTGCAAACTGAATTATTTAATTTAGGCACAAATGAAAATCCCAAAAATATACTTCTTGCTTCTGATTTAACTCCTGATGAGCATGAAAAAATGAAAAAAACATTAAAAAAAAGACAGATAATGTTCGCTTGGGGCTACGAGGATATGCCCGGGATCGATAGAGAGATTGCAGAATATAGAATCCCCACATACTCTCACATCATGCCAGTGAAGTAGAAGAAAAGGAGATTGAGGCTAGAATAGGCTCTAATGATCAAAGAAGAAAAGGAAAAGCAGTTGAAGGTAAGGTTTTTGGAGGTGGCGGATGACACCCAATGGCTAGCTAACATAATACTAGTTCCAAAAAAAGGCAGGAGGGTCAGGATGTGTGTGGACCATAGAGACTTGAACAAAGCTTGCCCGAAGGATGATTTTCCATTGCTGCATATTGACACTCTGGTCGACAGTGCAGCCTCTAGCGCAATGTACTCTTTCATGAATAGTTTTTCAAGATATAACCATATTATGATAGCAGTAATTGATAAGTTGAAGACTTCATTTACCACT
>CATIWM010007642.1:0-28590 GCA_949671775.1 Mallotus repandus | reverse complement strand
GACTTGGTTGTAAAGTCTAAAAAGATCAATAATCATCTATAAGACCTTCGAGAAGTATTTTAGCGACTTTGAAAGTATCAACTTAAAATGAATCCACTCAAATATGCTTTTGGAGTGTCTTCAGGTAAATTCTTGGGGTTTATAGTATGTTACTGAGGCATTAACATTGACTAAACAAAGATTTATGCCATTCTTAAGATGCCAGAACCTTGAAATATCCATGAACTCAAAAGTTTGCAAGGAAAGCTGACATATATTAGAAGATTTATTTCAAACTTAGCAGGAAGATGTCAGCCCTTCAGTCGATTGATGAAAAAGGATGTTCCTTTCGAGTGGGATGAGGCATGTAGCAATGCTTTCAAAAGCATTAAAACATATCTTTTGAGTCCACCTATTCTAAAAGCTCCAATTTTAGGATGTCCTCTTATCCTTTATATATTTGCATAAGAGCGCTCATTCGGAGTTTTGCTAGCTCAAAAGAATGATGAAGGAAAAGAGAATGCACTCTACTATCTTAGTAGAATGTTGAATGGTGCTGAGTTAAAATATACACCAATTGAAAAAATGTGTTTAACTTTGATGTTTGCCATAAAGAAGCTATGGCATTATTTGCAAGCTCATTCCATTCATCTAATTTCTCGAGCAGATCCTATTAAATATATCATGTCAAAACTAGTTCTGTCAAGAAGGTTAGCTAAATGGGCACTTTTGCTACAAGAATTTGAAATTGTTTACATTCCTCAGAAGGCAGTTAAAGGCCAAGCTCTTGCAGATTTTCTTGTTGATCATCTGATCCCTGATGACTGGGAGTTTTCTGAAAACTTTCCAGATGAAGATGTTTTCTTTATAGAGCTTCCAACTCCTTGGAGAATGTTCTTTGGTGGAGCAACTAGACATAGTAGTGTAGGTGTTGGGGTAATTTTTATTAGCCCAAAAGGAGATCTCTTACCCTTTACATTCAATTTAAAAGAACTTTGCTCAAATAATATGGCAGAGTATTAAGCCTTGATTCTGGGATTAAAGATGGCAATCAATATGAAAATTTTAAATCTCAAAATTTGTGGTGATTCAAAATTGATCGTCAATCAACTTCTCATACTTTATAAAGTAAAGAAGATTGAGTTAATGCCTTATTTCAAGTATGCCTTAAAGTTACTAACTCAATTTGATACCTTCTTAATTGAGCATATCTCACGGAAAGATAACCGACAAGCATATGCTTTAGCTAATTTGGCATCAACACTAGCTGTATCAGATGTGGGGATCCAAGTTCCAATTTGCCAAAGAATGGATATTTCATCATCAATTGAAATTAAAGATGAAGATGAAGTAAATGTTGTTTTTGTCTATGAAATTGACTAGGAAGATTGGCGTCAACCACTCATTGATTATCTAGAATATGGAAAGTTGCCAAAAGATGTGCGCCATAAAATTGAGGTTAAACGTCAGGCTCTTAGATTTATATACTACAAGGGAACCCTTTATAGATGTTCCTTTGATGGTATTCTCTTGCGTTGTTTAGGAGAAGAAGAAGCTGCTAAGGCATTATAGGAGGCACATTCTGGGATATGAGGAGCTCATCAATCTAGTCCAAAACTTCACTTTTAAATCAAGAGGATGGGATACTATTGGCCTACAATGGTTAAAGACTGTATGGAATATGCCAAAAGATGTCAAGAGTGTTAGTTTCATGCAAATGTGATACGCCAGCCACCAGAACCACTTCATCCTATAGTTGCATCTTGGCCTTTTAATGCTTGGGACTTGATGTTGTAGGGCCTTTGCCAAATAGCTCATGTGGTCAACTTTATATTCTAGCTGCGATAGATTACTTCTCTAAATGGGTTGAAGCTATAGCATGCAAAGAAGTTAAGAAGGAAACTATTGTGAACTTTATTCGAGCAAACATCATTTATCGTTATGGTGTTCCTCATTACATCATAACTGATAATGGAAAAAAGTTCTATAACAAGGTAATGAACAGGTTATGTGAACAGTTTGGCTTTGAGCAACATTATTCTTTAATGTATAATGCACCTGTAAATGGGTTAGTTGAAGCATTCAATAAAACCTTGTGCAATCTTCTTAAAAATATTGTAAGTCATTCAAAAAAGGATTGGCATGAAAAAATGGGAGAAACATTATGGGCTTATCAAACTACATATTGAACACCAACACAGGTAACTCCATATTCGCTTGTTTATGGTGTGGAAGTTGTTCTTCCATTAGAACAACAAGTTCCCCCTTTAAGAATTACAATTCAAGAAGGACTTTCAAATGAAGAGAATGTCAGACTGCACCTTCAAGAATTAGAGGCATTGGATGAAAAATGACTTGAAGCTCAACAACGTTTAGAATGTTATTAGGCTAGACTATTAAGAGCATTCAAGAACAAGTTGGAGATCTCGTTCTTGCAATAAAAAGGCCAATCATTGTGTCTCGCTGTATGGGTAATAAATTTCTTTCAAATTGGGATGGACTATATGTTATGCAAGAAGTATATTCCAATGGAGCATACAAGACAGTAGATAAAGACGGAGTGTGAGTTGGGCCTATTAATGGCAAATTTCTAAAAAGATACTACGCTTAAAGCTCAATGTCGCTCCTAACCCGCATGAGCTAAAACTGTGAATGACAAAAAAAAAAAAAAAAAAAGAGGCTCACTAAGTTGAAAACCTTTCATAAGGCAGCTTAAGCAAAAGTTAGAGCACAAAAAATAAAAAAAGCTCGCTAAGTTGAAAACCCATCATAAGGCAACTTAGGCAAAAGTTAGAGCAAATAAAAAAAATTGAACTACGTTATGACTTGATCCTTCTTAAGAAGGTACGTAGGTAGCTTAGTATTTTGCTAAGTTCAGTCATACCAAAAAATAAAATTAAACTACATGATGACTTGATCCTTCTTAAGAAGGTACGTAGGCAGCTTAGTATTTTGCTAAGTTCAGTCATACAAAAAAAAAATTTTCATAAATAAATTATGTAAAGAAATGCTATCATATAATTGATGTGAAAAAGTATGAAACAAAATAAGTTTGAAGGGACAATTTCATAAAAATGTAGAAAAGATTAAAAAAAGGTCTAAAAAAGATCTAAGGCCTCCACTCAAAGTCTTTCAAATCATCACGTTCCTTTTCAAGCAAATCTTGAAGTTCTTATAAAGAGCATTCCTCTGCTGGTTCATGAACGGGGGCATCCACCATTTTAGATATTTCATCACTCATTTTAGAAATATCTCCTTGTCTATCAAGTAGTTCTCTTTCAACATTCTAAAGGATACTTCGAGTTCCTTCTTTCTGAAAATCAATTTCCTTGCATTAATTCATGTTCAGTGGACTGATGTTTGCTTAAAGCTACATTCTCTAGAGCTTTCATTTCATCACACTTCTCCTTGTGTTTTCCAAGTGTTGTAAGATGTTGGACCCTTGGTGGCTTCGAAGATAATTTAGAGTTCAGTTCCTCAAATTTTATGACCTTCTCAAGGTATTGTTCAAATCGTTGCTTTGGATAAGAGATATTAACTTTCTCAACAGATTGTATCTCATCAAAGACTTTGAATATTTTATCAGCAAAAGAAGAACAATTTGAGAAAGTTGCAATAGTAATTTTTCTTCGCAAATCTTTCCATGCATAAGCAGGAAGTTCACAATGACGTTTGAAAAGAAAATCTTCCCCATGAAATCAAGAAAGAGTGGAAGTAGCAGCACCATTAGCTTCTGATAATTTCTCTACTCTTAGTGTTGGCAAATTTTCTTCTAGAACATTATTAATTTCAATTGGTAATTAATTTGTAGTCTCCATTCTATCAACAATCTTGTCAAATGTAAAAGTACAGTTTATAAAAATGTACTTTATTCAAGAATATTTTTTTCATCTCCATCAACCTAAAAAAAAGTAAAAATATTAAAATGGAGATAAGAAAATAAAAAATAAAGATAAAATATTGAAGAGAAAACTCACATCAAAAGTAATGCCTTGAAAGTAGGAAGAGTTGGGAAGATCATCAAGGTGTGTTAAGTCAGTTAAACGGACAAGTTCCTTTTCTTGGATTTAGTTCTTTTCAAAGCATGATCAGAACTACTTTTAAGATTGCTTGCTTCTTCATCAAGGATGTGTCGAATATTTTCTTCTCTAAGACGCTTTTCTGCTGAAGAAATAGATGCATTCCTAGGATTAGATTCACCACTTCCTTCTTAGTTTAAGAGCTTCCTTTTCTTCTTCAACATGGTGGGAGATGGTTCTTTTTCAACTTCAACTATTGGTTTTGTTGGTTGAACACGAGGAATATACTTTGAAATTCTGCTTGATTTAAATAGATTAGGTGGTGGATCAAAAGGATTGCGTTTAGAAGAATGAAAAGCTTGAGACCATTCCTTGGACCACCACTCGATGTAGCTTTTAGTGGCATGAAAGAAATCCTTAGGAACTCTATGTGGCACTATGACTTTAGATTGACTCCCAAATTTTGTAGGAGAATTCAAAAATTCAAGGACTTTCTTTAAAGATGGTGTGTCAATTGCATCCTCAAAGGATCTAGTAACGTCTTGACAAAATCCAAATTGCCTACTGAATCTATGAGGACTGTATGGTTGAACTTAGAATTCATTTTCAAAACGAGAAGCTAAGTATCCTAATCGAAGGTTAATCAAAACATCAGCCAAAATGGAAGAATTTTCACAAAGAGAATTATCCTCAACTACTAATTTTTCTCGTTGTGGAAAAATTTGATACTTTCTATAAAATTCTTGTTCTTCAAAAAGCTTACACGCTTCAGGATTCTTGTAGAATCGAGCCATCTTTAGTCCACCATATGAAGACATATTTTTCTCTTTTCTTCTATCTTTTAGAGAAAATGTGTGTCATACTTATCAGCCAACCAACAATACACATAATGCACTAGAAAGCAAATCTTGTCATCCTTCAGGTTAGTTGAAGTGGATATTTAATGTAGTCCATGGTAAATGCTCACCAAGACAGGAACTGCTAAGTAAAAAAATCTCATGTAGCCATCATGCTAGCAACTTTAAAAGTGATGGGAAGAATAAGATTGGAAGATTGATAAGGAAGAACAAATTTGCAGAGCCAACATGAAAGGAATGCTACTAAGTAAATCTCTTCTTGTAAACCGTAATCCTTTACTCCAAGTAAATCAAAAGGTCTTTGCCAAATCTTGTCACATGCCAATGATTTGTCAATGAATCAAGAGGGGAAAAATGTCTTCTTTGGTGCAGAAGTTCTCTTTGAATGATTATGATCTTTTTCTGAAGGTTCTAAATACCTTGCTGGGCCTTGAAACCAAAAGTTGATCCAATCATCAATGGTCAATGTAGAATGGTTTTCAACTTGGCATGAAAGTTTATGATAAACATGAAATAAGTATCTACAGCTGCAAGGAAGAAAAACACCATTCTTGTCACGACCCAAAAACTCTCTAATAGAAGGATTACTTCATTATAGAATAAACCAACAGTTGGATGACCTCCAAGAAAATTTAAGTCCCATAAAGAAATTGATTCTTCTCCATTAGGAAGATAAAAAGTATTTATGGCAGGACTCCAATGTTCATAAAAATACCACATGACATTATTTGATTTGTCATAAATGAAGAGAGATGTGAAGACAACATCATAAATTTGAGCTTTCATGAGTGTTGATTTGTTGGTCTCAAGAACATCTTCTAGCTACTCCCAATAACACTTTGAAAAAGTGAATTCACAATTAATTGCAAAGGTTGAAGGCCATGTGAACTCTTTGTTCTAAATGTGTTGCCCTAGTAAAGGTAAAGTCTTAGCACACCTTTTGTGATGAATGGAAGGGAGATTGCAACAGTAGACATTGAGAATTGATGAGTTCCTTAGTAGATGGATTGATGAAGTCGCGAGAAACCTTCAACGACCGATTCAAAAGGAATGGAATATCATCAAAATAAGGTCATGGTGAAGCAAAAGAACCGATAACAGCTTTTTGAATATGTAAAACACTGGTTGAGCGGGCACCATCTTTCGAATCTTCAGTAATCTTGATGCTTTGATGATCATTAATGTCTTTGCAATCTTCAAAATGAACCATTGGTGGCAAAGTCTTCGACTTAATGCAAAGTTGAATAGTCTATAGTTAAAAATATAAAGATTTTTAACAACTATTCAAGTTGAAGGAAAAATCTTCAAGTTGATGATGATGAAAGGCTTTGACTTGATGGCAATGTTGAATAGTCTACAATTAAAAATATGAGATTTTTAACGACTATTCAAGTTGAAGGCAAAATCGTCAAGTTGGTAGTGCAAAGAACTTCGAGTTGATGACAATGTTGAATAGTCTGTAGTTAAAAATATGAGATTTTTAACGACTATTCAAGTTGAAAGCAAAATCTTCAAGTTGATGGTGTAAAGAGGTTCGAGTTAATGACAAAGTTGAATAGTCTATAGTTAAGAATATATAGATTTTTAACGACTATTCAAGTTGAAGGCAAAGTCTCCAAGTTGGTGGGGCAAAGTCTCCAAGTTGGTGGTGCAAAGAACTTTGAGTTGATGGCAAAGTTGAATAGTCTATAGTTAAAAATATAGAGATTTTTAACGACTATTCAAGTTGAAGGAAAAATCTTCAAGTGCTCAAAGATGGAAAAGTGTTGACTATACTTGATTAATAAATTCAAGATGGAAAAATCTGCAAAAAAAAAAAAGGTCAATGAAATTTAAAAAAAAAAGGAATTTAAAAAAAGGGAAAGTGGTTCTGCCATGTGAGTGCACAAGAATTAATTATGCAGAAGATGAAGTTATGGCGATGTGAAGTGTGGATATAGCATGCAGTGGAAAAAAAAGAGACCAAATTTATGTTATCAAATTGGACTTTGATTGATGAGTTGCGTAAAATATTTTCGCTTTCTAAATTTAGAACCAAAAAAAAAGTAAAAAAGTCCAGTATGGAGGGAGCACGTGAATTCATGCTTTGTATGTTGCCAATTTTGTTTATTGCGTAGACAAATCACTCCACCTGCAAACTTCACCCAAGCATAGGTAAAAAAAAAAAAAACAAGAGAGTTGGATGTAAAAGAAAGGCACAACAAACATGTTGAAAAAATTAAAAAGAATGGTTTTGAAGTTATGTTTTTTGCCAAGTTATCAATGATTCCGGGAAATTATTATGTGCATGTATTGCAAGACTTAAGTGCCTTTATATAGAGAATAAATTCTCTAAATTTAAATCACATTAGGATTAAAGTTTTTAAATCCTATTATGATTAAAATTTGTTCAAGTTATTAGGATAAAAATTCTATATTACCAATGAAACTTGAATTAAACATTCAAATTCAGATCATATTGAGATTTAAAAAAAAATTAAATCTTATTATGATTAAAATTTCTTCAAATTAAAGATATTTTGGGCTTACATTTTTTTTAATCCTTATTAAATTTGGATTAAAAAAAATCAATTTCGAATTATATTAGGATAAAAAGTTTTTTTCAAATCCTAATATTATTTGGATTAAATTTTTTCAAGTTTTCAAATGCCAATAAATTTATTTTCAAGTGTTAAATATTTTCTAAGGCATAAAATTAAAATGTGACAATGTTCTTAAATTTTTTGAGACATGTCCACTTCAATAAATTATGTGAACAAGTTTCGAGGGGGCATTTGTAGACTTATAAATTTTCAAAAATTATGTTTGGACCAATAAAATATTTTTGGTCTATTAAATAATTTAATTGGACTAATTAAATATTTTTAGTATGATAAAATTATAAAGATTTTTGACCAATCAAATATTTTGGTTTATTATCTTAATTAAATTATTTTAATGGCCAATAAAATTATTTTAAAAATGCCATTAAGATAATAATAAATAAATGATAATTATAAAAATCATTTATTTAAATAATGATGCAGATGAGCCAATCAAATTGCATCACGGGTGATCAAAATCAATCCAACCACTAGAGTTATGGAATTCCATAATACTTACGCTACCTCTACAAATGCCTATAAATAAAGGTGACTCCCAAGCTCTCAGGGGATATCAAGACTCAAGAATTCAAGCCTTGAAGTTCTGTCATATTCGAGTCTCAAGACTCAAGAAATTAAGCTTTGAAGCTCTACCAAATTCAAGACTCAAAGCTCTCCAAGATCATGAAAGGTGTTCTTCAAGTTCCATAAGATTATCAAAGGTGTTCTTCTCCAAATTCATATTTGATTCAAGATCAAGTTACAACAAACTCTTGATTCAAGTTATTTCAAAGCATTGCGAGATTCGAATTAAAGGATTTTAATTCTTTGTAATAAGAATTTTTTATATTGATTGTCTGTTTTCCTTTAATCTTATTTTATTTTTCTTTAATCCAAACAGTATGAGTATAATATATTAAAAAAAGAAAATAAATTTATTTTTCTGGTGGAAGTTTTACCATTGAAATGGGATACATTCTTGGCTGGCTAATGGTTTCATGCTTCATTTGCTTTTAAAGAATTGATGATAAACAAAGGCAAGAAACCTTATAATGGAAGACATGTGGAAAGGAAGATACATCTTTTATTTTGTTATGTATATAATTCCCTGAAATCAATTATTTTACTTTATTGGAGTGGTATTGTCCTCAAAATAAAATTAAAATCAAATTATGAATTTATGTATAGAGTTGCAAACGAGTTAGATTATTAATAAATTATTCAAAATTCAACCTAATAAATATTCGTTTAAATTCACATATTAAACTCATTTAATAACTATATAAAACTCTAACTATATCTACATAGAGAAAATTATGAAAAACAGAAAAAATTGTATTTAATTTTTTTGAAAATTTTTCTTATATATTTTTAATTTAACATAAATTGAATATAATTACTAACTTATACAATATTTTGGATGAATAAGTTAAATAAAAATTTTGGAGTAAATTAAATTTTATTAAAATGATAATTGGGCTAATTTATTGAATTTATCAAATTAATGAATAAATTAATCAAAAAGTTAATTTATGAATTACTTATCTATTACATTTAAGTTTAAGAGACAAATTAAAAATTTAATTTAAAATTAAAATTAAGCTCACTTGTGCTAGAGTAATAATAATTGAGATTTTTTTTTTCTTTGATGATGGAAAATGAAAGAGAAATAATAGCCGTATCTCTTTACTAATACCTGTATTTCTTCATAGGCAACTTTTTAGTATTTTAAATATTAGTTATTAATCAGAATACGAATTATTCTTCTTTTCTTATTCTAAAACAAAACGTATTTTTTTTCTTTCTTTGTTCTTGGGAGTATTTAGATTGTTTGCTGTCTAAATACTGATTTTTGCTTTGATAATCCTAGAGGGATTTTGCCAATCACCCTGAAGCAAACATTAGTGAGGGCAAATATTTCTTAAGGACAATGATTACACTTCAAAACATTCTTAATTTTCTGTATTATATCTAACAACTGTGGCAATCGGACTTATGATATTTGAAGAATATTTATTATATCAGCAAATATAAGTCAAATGACAACTTAAATTAGTGACTGAAATGAAACAAATTAAAAATTTGGTATCCAAAATAAAATAAGATTCAAGTTTAATGACCATGAATAGATTTAATCCATTAATTAGTCTTGTCAAAAAAAATATTTAACCTATATTAAAAAATCCATATCTTATTACAAAAAAAATATATTATTGTTCAATTTTTATGAATAAGTAAATATTTTAAAATAAAAATAAAAATAAATCATAAAAATATAAATGATGAAAATAATAAATTTATAAAATATTATGAATTCTACGTTGCAAATTGTAAAGATTTAAAAATATACATAGAAATAAAACATTTTTAAAAATTTAAACTTATTTATTAAATAAACAACAAAAATTTGTTATGCAAATTTAATTTGAAATTGACATTATTCAAAATTATACATATAATAAATTTAAATTAAAATAAGTGATCTAGTTAACTAGATAATATTAGTTAACTTTTACTTTTCCTACGATGGAGTCATAGAAATTTTAATTTTTATAATCAGTTGGACTGTGATATTTTGTAAGAGAATAGATGATTTTCATGAGTGCTGTATACTTTTAAGTTTCTTATTTTTTCACCTAGTAGAGTTTAGCTGACTTTACCTTAAGAAGAGATTCTCTACATTTCCCATTCTTATTTAGCTATCTTCTTTTTGTTAAAAAAAAAAAATTAACTATCTCCTTTTAAATTGGATCATTAGCTTTTCAACTTTGAATTCATTTCATAATCAAATGTGAATAATTGATAATAAAAGTTTCAGATGATCTGATTGGAGAAGCTTCAATTTTTTTGCTAATGGCATGTGGGTTTGCTACAATTAATTGTACAAACAAATGAGAAGGATTCTAGTCCTTTATTTCTGGAGCTTCTTTTACTTTTATCTTTTTTTTTTTTTTTTCTAAATCACTATCATTATCATTTAAAATTAATTGAAATTTAACTAATTCAGTTCAATATAAATAAGATTATAAGAGTAGTCAAGATTTTCTAACCACTATTTAGCGTAATTGCATATATCATTGTTCGAACTCAAAACATCGTTTAAGCTGCTACTAACCAATTTCAACGGCAAAGTGAAATTATTGTAATTTTTTGTTTTGAACTTTCTGTGCATATGAATAAATGTTTTGCAGTATTTTCTTTTTCTACTAATTTTTTGGCCTTTTATTAAATAAAATTTATTTTAGTTGGCCAAAAAATTTGACCACAAATTATGGCGGACATGTTGTGGTGATGATGGGACCTTAATTAATTATTTTACAAGAGATTAAATGTATACAAATTAATAGATAATAGATATCGGTTTAATTCATGCAACCTTCATGAAATCTCAATTATTTGAGATTATAAGCAAATTATTTATGGTGGGACCTCATAATGCTTACACGTCTATGACTCACAATTCTTTACATCTCCCATTGTTATTTGAGCTTACACGTCTTGGACTCACAATTCTCTATATCTCCCATTCTTATTAAACTTTATGGTGGGACCTCATAATGCTTGAGCCTTGATGGAGTAAACGATGAAGAGTAGTTAAATTTGGGCTTATAAGCATGTGCAAAATGCATGACGAAATGGTGTTATTGCAAGAGTTTACAAGCATTTCATCCTAATAAATAATTAATAATCATATGATATATTAATCTATACACTTTCAGTGCATAATGAAAGACAAGTGGAAAAGAAATGTATAGAAGAGCAAATTATTGTAGGTGATTGATTAATTATTATATGCCCCTAGTTTTTATAATGTTTGAGCTATATGAAACTTACGTAATTGTAATATGGAAGTAAATGTTACTTATGTATATTATGACACTTATATGAGTCTTCTCAATTTTGCTTCTTTGTTCTTTTGTTATGTGTTGGATGCTTGCTCATTTTTGTTGTCTTCAATTGAGCCACTTGTAGGTTTTATGTTCTGACTAAGCCTCTTCCATGTAAGATTTCATGAATCAAAAAGCCTTTTTTCTCTGTGCTGCCCTAATTTCGTACAATCAATTGAGCACATGCCAAGCAAGAGAACTTGTAAATGAGAGCCTAAACTTTGCTATGCACGTTCTTGACAACAACCTCTGTACTAAACAAGAAAATTCACGAAAAATCACAACGTCACCTTGTAAATGGTCTTGTAAATTGCTTTAGATGTTGCAAGAAATGTATATCTTTGTTATCTTTTGAAGAAAAACCAGTAAGGTTCTATGTTGGGAGCTATTTAGTCCATGAGCATGCCACCCATTTTTTCTTTTTGTGAGTTGAGATTCAAATTTGGATGTGCATGCTAATACCAAAAACTTCAGCCCCTTGCTTTTTTTTTTATTCAAACGTATAATTTCATGATTTACTTACTGTGATTTCAAATTGTAACGTGGGTTATGTTCTTCATTTGTTTTTGATGGGCTTTAAATATAGTGGTAGACTAGTGGCAGTGGTGGTTGCAGGTGGAGGAGATTATCTGTTCTCAACAGAAATTACAGAGACTTTTGGTAGCATTGCAATATTATAAAATTTATTCTAATTTTTTTATTTTTAATTGAATAAAAATTTATATTAAAATTATCAACAATTAACTAAATATCAAAATTAAAATATTAAAATAAAATTATAAAAAAATCACAAGACAGGCATCTTAATTTTGTAAATGAAATATTTTCTATTTTTATATATTTTATATATTTTATATTAATACATTTATATCCACAAACTAAAATGGTAATTATGTCTGTTCTGATTTTATAAATAATGTCCAACAATGAAATTTGTCAAGCAATAAAGTACCAATCTGTTAAATTGTGACATGGAATCAATCAAGTAATGTTTGTTAGCTAAATGCCACTTTAAATCTAGTCCAAGTACTGCAACACTTAACAATGCCATAAATAATTATCATATGTAAGAATACAGAATAAGAGACCAAAATAGAATATTTAAGTAAAAAAAAAATCTGTCATCCTTAAATGGGTGATTCCAAAATGTTGAACTATAAATATTAATTCATATGCATCTCGTAACTCATGATACAATTACATTGACATTGGAACAAAAAACAGCTTCTTCAGCCTAGTAGAGACCATAATGAAGGAGCTTCCGGGATATAAATGCATGGTGCCTCATTGGCCTCTTTCGATAATCTCAAAATCAACCATCATCTACTATTCTTTGGCAGTTACTTCCAAAACATCAGCGCCACTTGATCCTAATCAGTTGGGCATTGTTTCTTGTACATGTTAGGAAAATCAGAGGAAGGAAAGCAAATAATATAAGAGAAGAAATATAATAAATTACAGACAAATCTCACTATATGATTTTTATTTTTTTGTTCACGTATTTATAATACAAAATACATAACAATTCATAACAATACATAACAAATATATTTAATTTAAGAAGCTTTAATTTTGGCAAAGTTATTCTCCTCCAATAACACGTATTATCATTTTTTTGTTTTACCAAAATTTAGCTTCACCATACAAAAAAATATACTAAATAACAATATCTAGAACAGCTCTTGACAACACAATAATTACTGTCTTCACTCCTCGATGTAAGAGCTGTTACAAACTCCTAGCTTTTCTCTTAGAGTTTCAAATCTTGACTTCTGCAATCCTTAGGTGAAAATATCAGCTAACTGATCCTTAGCATCATAATGCATTAACTAAATCTCCTCTTCTCATTCAGCCTCTCTAATAGCATGAAATTTAATCTTAATACGCTTAGTTTTTCCATGGAAAAATGGATTTTTCACCATAGCAATAGCTGACTTATTGTCGCATAGAATAATTGTTGGTTTGGATTGCTTGAACTTTAAATCTTCAAGAATTTTCCTGATCCATAAATCCTAGTTGATAGCAGCTGAGGCAGCAATGTACTCAGCTTCTGCTGTTGACTGAGCTACACTACTTTATTTTTTTAAACTCCAGCAAAACACGCCAGAACCAAATGTGAAATAATAGCTTGAGGTGCTCTTCATATCATTTTGAGATCCTGCCCAGTCACTATCAGTGAAACCTATAAGATTGAAGGCTATAGACTTTCTGTAGAAGATCCCAAAATCAATGGTACTCTGAATGTACCTTAAAACACTTTTAGCAGCTTTGAAATGCAATTCTATTGGTGAATGGATAAATCTTGACAGCACACTAGTGGCAAACATAATGTCTGGTCTAGTTCCACATAGATACAATAGACATCCAACCAAACTTCTGTAGATTGATGCATCAAAAGGACTAGAACCATCTTCTTTCTTCAATTTTTCTCCTTAGACAACAGGTGTGCTCACAAACTTTCTATTTTCAATTTCAAACTTTTTAAGAATTTCACCAGCATACTTCTTTTGAGAAATGAAAATTCCCTTTAAAGTTTGCTTAATCTCTATGCCAGGAAAGTATGACATCTCTCCAAGATCATTCATCTCAAAAACCTCCTTCATTTGCATATTGAATTACCTTACAACATCATCATTGCTTTCAGTTACTAAAATGTCATCTACATAAATGGAAACTATTAAAATCTCCTGATTTTCATGCTTCACATATAAAGTTGCTTCATTATAGCTTCTCATAAACCCCAACTTCAACAGATAATCATCAATTCTAGAATACCAGGCTCTTGGGGCCTGTTTCAAGCCATAAAGCGCTTTATTTAGCAAAAATACTTTATCAGGCTTATCTTTGCTGATGAACCCTTCTGGCTGCTCAATGTAAATCTCCTTTTTTAAAACTCCATTCAAGAAGGCTGACTTTACATCCATCTGAAATACTTTCCATCCTTTATGAGCTGAGATAGCTAAAAGCAATATAATTATGTCAAATCTTGCTACAGGTGCAAATGTCTCAGTAAAATCTATTCCAGCTTGTTGAGCATACCCTTTCACTACCAATCTTGCTTTATGCTTATTGATGGAGCCATCTGCATTGTACTTGAGCTTAAACATCCACTTTACTCCAATTACATTCTAGTTGCAAGGTTTTTCTATAAGCTTCCGTGTTTTATTCTTATAGATCATCTTCAACTCCTCCTCTATAGCTGCTCTCCATTCAAGATGCTTCAAAGCTGTGTCCACATCTTGAGGTTCAAACAATGCCACATTGCACCTGTTGTATATGTCTTGAAGTGCTCTGGTTCCTTTGACAGTAATCTTATCATCTGATCCTTCACCTTCTGATGTTGCATCTTGTTCTTGGAGAATGTCTCTAAAATTGGATACCTGTTGAAAGGAACTTGGTTAACCTTATTCCCAATTCCAAGCAGCATTTTCATCAACCATCACACTTCTACTAACATACACCTGCTGAGTTATAGGATTTAAAATTCTATAACCTTTAGAGTAACTATTATACCCTATAAATACTCCAACATCAGTTCTCTTATCAAGCTTGTCTCTCTTGGCTTGAGGAATAAGAGAATAACAGAGACTACCAAAGACTTTGAGATAAGCAACGGATGCTTTAATTCCAAACCAAGCCTCATAAGGAGTTTTGTCATTTAAAGCTTAGGAAGGAAGCCTATTTTGCAAATAGACTACTGTATTTACCGCTTCTGCCCATAATTGCTTTGACATTTCCTTCTCAAACAGTAAGCAACTTGACATGTTCATGACTGACCTATTTTTCCTTTCACTTACACCATTTTATTGAGGTGTATAAGTGACTATTAATTGATGATGGATGCTTGACTTCTGTAAAAAAGCTTCAAATTCATAAGATGTGTACTCTGTGCCATTATCAGACCTTAAGGTCTTGATAAACTTGGCGCTATGATTCTCTACTGCTACTTTAAATTTTTGAAACATAGTGAACACCTCTGATTTTTGTTGAAGAAAATAAACCCAGCAAAACCGGGTATAATCATCAATAAAGAGAAGAAAATATTTGCTTCCACTATATGAAGCAACACTCATAGGTCCGCATACATTTGTATGAACCAACTGCAACTTTTCATTGGCTCTTTAAGCTTGATTAATAGGAAATAACATCTGACTTAATTTTCTAAATTGACAGACATCACACACAATAATGTTCTCCTGTACAGAAGGCATATCAACCACCATGCCTTTACTTTGAAGAAGCTTCATAGAAGAATATCTTGTATGACCAAGCCTTTTTTGCCAAAGAACATTTTCATCTTCCACAGTAGTGAGAGCTTGAATTTTTTTTTGGTCCCATTCAAAAGAAAAACTTTTATTTCTCGTTTTGACAAAAAAAAGTTTAACACCATTTGGATCAAAAAATTCACACCTTTTGTTTTTTTTAAAAAAAATTACAGTTCTTATCAAGCAATTGACCAACGCTTAGCAAATTGTATGTGATTTCAGGTACAAATAAAACATCTGTAATCAACTTTATACCTGAATGTGTTTGCACCAACACAGAGCCCTTCCTTTTGACATCAACTAATCTGCCATCTCTAATCCTCACTGTGGAACAATAATTCTTATCCAAAGTCTTAAAGCTCTGCAATCTTAAAGTCATATGATGTGTGCATCCACCGTCAATGAGCCATTCATTAGGATTCTGAGCTGCTACTAAACATTCTTTAACAACAATAGTAGTAAACAACTTCTCTTCTTGATCCTAAGTACCTTCATTGACTTGAGTTGCTTGTGCTTGAGGATGTTTGTGTTTATTAGTTGGATAGAACCTCTCAATGTGTCCAAACTATTTACAACCTCTACATTGAATTCCTGGTCTTCTCCAACAATAATCTTCACTATGATTAGTCTTTTTACAATAAGGACATGGTGGATACTTCGCTCTCCTTCTTCCTCTATTTCCCTGCTAATCTTTCTTCTCCTTTCTATTCTTTCCATTAAAACTTCTTTTCCCACTAGACTCATCTTGTAGCTTAGAGCTTTGAGAAGCTACAAGAGCCCCTTCTGTTGACTTCTCCTCCTCCCTAAATGCTTTTATTGCTCAACAGCTTGTAGAGCATTTACAAGCTCAGTAAGTGTGAGAGTGGATAAGTCCCAAGTTTCCTCAAGAGAGGAAATCTTTGCTTCAAACCTCTCTGGCATAGTCACCATCACCTTCTCTATAATTCTTTTTTCTAGCAATTCTTCTCCCATTAGCCTGATCTGGTTTACTACCTTTATGACTCTATCAATGTAAGCCTTTACATTCTTAGTATCTTTCATTCTGAGAAGCTCAAATTCCTTTCTCAAATTGAAGAGCTGCATCTGTTTTGTTTTATCACTCCCTTGGAACTCCATTTTCAACTTATCCCATATTTGCTTAGCTGTTTCACACGCCATTATTCTTGTAAAAATGGTTTCATCAACAACTGCATGGAGGGTACTCAAAGCTTTGAATTTTCTGGAAACTCTTTTTTCATAAGTTTTTATCTGATTCAAAGTTGGATTCACTAGCAAGTCAGTCTCCATTTCTTTTTCCACTGCTTCCCAAAGTAGCAAACCCTTAAGGTAAGCCTGCATTTTAACAGACCAAACATTATAATTTTCTCCTGTGAAAACAGGAGGAGTTGAGCCTAAGATGCTACTGTAGCTTGTAGCCATCTCTCACGTACTTTTTTTTTTTGAATATTTAAGGTTTAAGGAAAAGTTTTCTTTTTTTTTTTTTACTCACAACTTCTCAAGGATCAAATAAAAAATTTTCTTGGCTTTGATACCAATTGTTAGGAAAATCAGAGGAAGGAAAGCAAATAATATAATAGAAGAAATATAATAAATTGCAGGCAAATCTCATTACATGATTTTCATTTTTTTTGTTCACGTATTTATAGTACAAAATACGTAACAATTCATAACAATACATAACAAATATATTTAATTTAAGAAGCTTTAATTTGGGCAAAGTTATTCTCTACCAATAACACGTATTATAGTTTTTTTTATTTTACCAAAATTTAGCTTCACCATACAAACAAATATACTAAATAACAATATCTTATACAGCTCTTGACAGCACAATACTTACTGTCATCAGTACAACTGTCAGGGACCAAGTTGAAAATTTGAGTCCTCATTTATGTCCTGTCGCAAGTATTTGGTGCTAATTGAGCTTGGTGACAGACTAAATTCATGGACAAAATTGTGAGTCCAAGATGTGTATGTCTTCAAAAATGGATCTTTCTGGCTGCAGAAAGAAAACATCATTAGTACTCAGCATTATTCCAAAACATTGGGCATTAAGCACAATTTGGCATGAAAAACAGTACCCTTAGGGGATCTCTTTCAGCTTGAACATGCAATGTCCCTCAGGAGATTATTCTAATTTTCCACCTATTTTTACAAACAAATATCGACAGGAATGAGGGATGGAACTGAAAGCTGTGAATTTTGAAGACATTAAACAGAAACGAACTGATAAAAAATAAATGCATTGGAGTTGGACTCTATCAGTTCAGAGATACCTGTTAAGAAGAGGTCAAAAGAGCTTTCAAAATGGTCCCAAGTACTGCTCCAGTTTAGCAAGAGAAAAGATATGTAAATAGACCTTCTCACCGAATCACAAGCTCATTGGCGTTAAAGTTCTCTCCACTCTCCGGTGCTGATAAGCTCAATAAAAAAAAAACTTTTCGCTTAGAAAGGAAAGAAAAAATAGTATATATTTATAACTGCTACTTAGAATCATCAGATTGATTATTATACCTTCAGAAAGGCAGTCACCAAACATCAGATTGATACCTGTTCATCTTGATATTCTAGCAATGTACATTTTTCTATCAAGCCCCAGAACCAACACCAATTCTAATTACTCATAATGATAATTAATTTGCATCCAAACTCTAATTACACTTGCTAATAATAAAAAAAATAAAATAAAAAGAGAAGACAAGTCAACAATATAAAGAAAGGCAATTATAGTAGATATTTAGCTGCTACAGCAGATACATAAGTAATCAATGCTTGGAAACATAAGTTTCCAGCATCCTCAGAGATACGAGCAGATTTGGAAGTGAATGGTTTGGTCAACAGTGAGCCATGAGGTCTGAATTCCTTTGCATTCCTTATTTAGCTAATTGATCAGCAATTTCATTATCTTCTTCTCAGTATTGAAAAAAAAAGGGAAAATGGTAAGAAATGTAGAAGCCACATAGCCTCCATGATGCTATAGTGGAACCAAAATACCCAAGCAATAGCATTAATAACAATGAGTTGGTAGTTACAGATACCTGTTAAGAAGAGATCAAAGAGGTTGAGCAAAAGAAATTGACCTTCTCACCGAATCACAAGCTCATTGTTAATGTTGAAGTCCTCTCCATTCTCCGGCGCTGATAAGTCACAAGTTTGAACTCTGAACTCCAACTAGAGCTAACTAAAAAGAGACATTTCGCTTAGCAAGGAAAGAAAAAAATAATATATATTTTCAATTACTACTTAGAATCATCATATTGATTATTGATACATACCTATTCGTCTTCATGGTATAGCAACGTATATTTGTGTATCAAGCCCCAGAACCAACACTAGATCATCAGCTGCAGCAGGCATGATCTCATGATGTCTAATGGAGAGGCATGTACTGATATCTGAAGCTTGATAAGCTCAAATTTTGGTAGTGTTCAACATCAGAATGAAGAGTGGAAGTGAAAGTTGTCAACTTTGAATGGAGAAATGAGTATGCTGCTGATGGCAAATTGGGTTCTTCATCACATACCTTAACCAATTAATTAAAAAAAAATTAAGCTCGTCAAAAGAAAGAAACAATAAACACAAATAGATGAAGAAAAGAAAAGATAAATAAATTAAAAAAATGATTACTTGCAGATGAAAGAATTAAAGTGAAGACTGATGCTTGTAGCTTCAAAGACCCTCAGAGATCTTTGGTGGTGTTGCAGTAGAGAAGATTGCCTGTTCTATAACCAGTCGTGGTTCAGAAAAAAACGATAATATTTTTGACAAATTGGAAAAAAGAAGAAATTAGAAAAATAATTAATAAGGTGAACAAGTATTACCTTTACCAATCATAATTAGGAGATTGTTCTTCACTACATACCTTACCTTAATCAAAACAGAAAACAACTTTTAGCTCAAAAGAAAGAAACAAATAAATTAAGAAAAAGAAATTTCAAATCAATTAAATTAAAAAAAAGATAATTACTTGCAAGTGAAGACTGATGTTTGTTGTACTTATGGTGGTCACGATGTTCGTTGCTGTAGGGGAGGAGATTGCCTATCCTATTCTGAAACGACGTCGGCGTTAAAAAAAGAAAAGTCCCAAAAACGTTAATGATTGTTATGAGAAATTGGAAAATAATAGGAATTAGATAATTAATTAATTAATTAATAAGTTCAACAAATATTACCTTTTAATTTCTTAGTTTCCTTCATATTGCAGAGCCCGACAACCATAAATATGAAGTTTGAGTGAAGTGTTTTGGGTGATGTAAGGTGGCAATTCCTTCAACTTTTGATATATCCCAAGCCGGAAAGCTGACATTATTATTATTTTATTTTGGGTAAAGGTGCATTTACCCCCTTAATGTTTTGCCCTAAGAGCACATAAGCCCTTTTTTATTTGTTAAGGACCATTTTAACATAAATTTTATGTTTTCTCTTATTATTGGCGCCTCTCTTAACGGTGGGGAGTTTTTAATCAAAAAAATATTTTCTACTGCTGACGTGGATAGAAAACGAATCAAAAAGACCTGTTGTCAAAATTAATAACTCCAATACTTCTTCTTCTTCTTATCTTTCAGCTGCAAATTCGTTAGATTTCTCCCCAAAATACAAACCCTAATAACCTAATTGAGAAATTGGCAAATAGAAGTCGACCTCTATTTTGCAAACATAAGTACTACTAGGGACATCTCTCGCCGCCATGATATCATAGTTGTTAAGGGACTTGGCCATTTATTCTGCTACATAAAAGCTGACCCATATGAGATATCAATTTTTTCTCGCTATATCAGGTGCTTCTGTAAGTGCCAACACTTCATCTTCATCATTATCATCTTCCTCAACTGATGCTGCTGCTGCTGCTACTACTACTACTGCCTATCTTTACAGTTCCAGTCTCGATAAAGCTTCTACTTTTGAAAGCTCTGATTCTTTCACCTCCGTCCCTCTTTAGCCTGTCCCCCGCCGTGGTGGATAGCACCAACCTACGTCAGGTTCTAATGGCAGAGAGTTCTTGTTAGGTACTATCGAATTTGGGCTTCCTTCTAGGCCAATTGAACGTGGGGTTGTATCAGCATCGACACTGATTGATCGTGTATTTAGGTATAATTGAGAAAGAGAGTAGTACAAGCAAGTTGCAGAAAAGCATCTCATGGCAGTTTTGGTATGGACGACAAAGAAGTGAAGAACAAGAAAAGAAACATAATAAAGACTATAAAGAGAGCCATATCCAATACCATTTCCAAAGGGAAAAAATCATGAAAGGGTGTCATGGTTAAAGATTCAGTAGTTGACATCAGAAGTGGTGAAAATTTGGGTGATGGTAGTTGTAATTTGAGTGCTCAGGTTAGCTTGAATATTGATGCTGATGAAGATAGTGTTTTATCAAGAAAGCAGTTTTTAAAGATCTTTGCTTTAAGTGCAATTTTTTGTTTCCTTGTTATTTGTGGGAATACTTCTTTAAGGTACTTGCCGGTTTCTTTTAATCAAGCTATTGGAGCTACCACACCATTCTTTTCTGCAATTTTTGCATTATTGATTACTTGTAACAAAGAATCAGCTGAAGTTTATTGTGCTGGTGAGGATCGAGTTCATATTGTGATTTTTGAGGAACATGGATGTGTTTTTGTTAAGATTCATGATGGGTTTAATGGTCCTGATGCTCCTAATTTTTTTCTTTCTAATCTTTATGCTAATGTCAATGAGGAGATTAAAAGATTGCTATGGACTGATAAGTTTGAATCTCCACTGTCAAAAATAGAGCACAGAGTACTTGCATTCAGTTGGTAAGGAAAATCACCAAGTAGCAAACAGAAGTAGAACTCAATTGTAATTTAGGGAGAAAACTATCAAAATTGCAACTGAAAGAGAGGAAGGAGAAGAAATATTTGACTTACTAATTGTAATGACTATTCTTTTTGACCCATTTACTGTCCCCATCAGCAGTAGCAAACGGAGTTAATATTTTAAATCCTCCACCGTTAAGAAAGGGGCCAATAATAAGAGAAAACATAAAATTTGTGTTAAAATGGTCCTCAACAAACAAAAAGGGTTTATGTGCTCTTAGGGCCAAACATTAAGGGGTTAAATGCACCTTTGTCCATTTTTTTTTTTATTATTTCATCCTTTTTGTAATTCCACTCTTCCCATTCTCTCATATTAAAGAATTGTAATTCTATTAATTTGGTGAATAATATTAGTGCAGTGTTCATAGCATCAGCAGCACCACTACCAATCCCACCATCCATCCCAAGAAATTCACATCCTACTACTTGAGCATTCTCAAAATACCCAATTTCAAGAGATTCAAAGGAAGGTAATTTTCCCAATGCAGGCACTTGCTCACAGTTTCTCCAACTCCAAAGAACAAGCTTGCTAAGAGAATTCAACTTCCATGTTATCCAACTTGTACTAGAAATTTTGATGCCTTGGTAATGCCATATTTCTAAATATTTCAAATTTGGAGGAGGCTCTAAAGCTTCTAATAACTCTTCATCTCCACCTTCTTTCCTCCACTCTCCTCTATCTTCATCTTCTTCATTAAAAGATAGATCCAATTTAGTGAGGTGTTTTTTAGCCTTTAAATGTGCTTGTTTAGCGTCTTTCACATCCATATTTGCCTTATGTTGTCTTATCCATTTTATGCACAAATAACCACCAAGGTTATTGAGGTGTTCCACATCTCTAAGACATAAATATGCTTCTTCTCTTTCATTATCATGGTCAATGTTGAGCCAACTTAATCTCTGGAGTTCAGTTACTCTCCCTATTCCTTTTGGCAACAACAAAAATCTACACCTAAATGCATAAAGACACTTCAAATTAATATGTTTTCCCATCCCTTGAGGTAATGATTCAAGCCTCCAACATTCATCCACAACTAAGGTTTGTAACTTATACAATTTACGTACTGTTTTAGGCAACTTCCTTAATTCATAATTTCCAGACAAATCTAGCTCTCTCATATGGATCAATTTACTAATATTGGATGTGATTTCTTTAATGCCACAATGACTTAAGCTTAATGATCTCAAACAAGTCAATTCATTGAATATACAAGGTAAGGCTTCTTTAATCATTGAATAACTAGGAGTAGACAAAATAATGAGACTACCTAATGTTTTAAAACTATATACACAATTAGGAAATGAATCCTCCATTTGGCCAACCACTGAAATCTCTGCATGACATATTTGGTTATAGCTCAAATATTTTATTAAATCTTCTATCCTATTGGTAGTACTACTATTGACCTCTATGCTACAACTTTCCTTCATAAAAGATTTACCAAAATCATGAACCAAATCATGAATCTTAGAATAATTATTGCTCCTATCCCACTTATCTTCCTCAAAATCCTGAAACTGAGAGCACATAGCTAAGCGTTGGAAATACTCCTTACCTATCTCCACCATATCCTTACTTCTCGTTGCCCTAAGATAACCTTGACTCATCCACATTCCAATCAATTTCTTTTTACACATCCTATGGTCCTTAGGGAAGATGACGCAATACAAAAAGCGCTGTTTCAATGCAGAGGATAAGTGATAATAACTTAACCATAATGGCACCAAAACATCTCTTTCAACTTCCTCTAATTCCCATAATTCACTATCTAAGATGCTTTGCCACTGTTGTACAAAATCTTTAAAGCATAAAAGACCCCCTATTGTTTTTACAGTAAGAGGCAAACCCTTACAACTAGCAACACTTTTTCTTCCAATTTTTTCTAGATTCTTATTCTGCTCCTCACTACTCCTATCAGAAAATGCAACTTGAGAAATTATGGACCAACATTCTAGATCAGACAACAATCCAAGTTGGATTATGTCATGGTGATATCTAGAACCCATAATTTTTGCAATGTTCTCCTTACCTGTGGTTACCAAAATCTTACCTCCTGGTGCACCACATTCAAGACAATGTTTTAGCTGTTCCCACTTTCTGAAGTCTTCATTCCAAACATCATCTAAAACAAGCAAAAACTTTTTTCCCTCAATAAAATGCTGAATTTTCTCTAATAAAGTTTGCAATTCAACCACATTTGGGGCTGCAACTGTTCTCAAGGATCGCCTTAGCAATCCTAATCTCATCAAAGGGATCCGAGACACAAAACCAAATTTTATATGGAAATGGGACTTAATGCTATCATCATTGAACACAAGTCTGGGGAGAGTTGTTTTTCCAATCCCTCCCATCCCTACTATAGAGATGACATGGAGGTTAGGCATGACACTACTCTCAGCCAACAAGAAGTTGATTAAGGCATCTTTATCGTTCACTCTGCCTTTGACATCTTTTACATCAACAAAAGAGGTTGTTATGTTTCGCTCAACTTGTTCGTGGCCTTGAACGAAAGAAAGGTTGTACCTATCTTTCTCTTTGGCAATAACATCTAGCCTTTCATTTAGCTTGATTATCTTAGTAGCAATGTCATGGAGGAAACACACATCACGACCGCAAAACCAAGCAGAGAGAATGAAAGACCGTCCCTTTCTTTTAAGCTTGGAAGCACTATCATCTCCCTCAATTTGCAATGTCAGAATTGTTGTGCTCCATTCATCCAATACGTTATCGACGTCGTAGGATATGCCTCTGAGCTTGGCCAACCAAAGTTTAATAGTTTCCTGCTTCATTTGCTTTTTCTCAGCATTAGTGACTGCTCTGATTGCCATAAGATTGCTTTCAAGCATTCCAATTTCTTCTTTAACGCCCACAACAAGCCTATATTCTTGCTGTATGTGGTGACCAATGTTTGAAGCCAGCATCTCGATCACTGTAGAAACAAGTGCTTCAGCCATATTCAAAGGTGGTGATTGATTGAGAAAGAAAGTTGGGATATTGAAGTTTGAGGGTGGTTTTGGAGAGAGAAGGATTAAGCAGTCGACAATTAATTGATGAAAGCTGAAGTTTTAGGTTATCATAATAAATTCAAGAAACTTTTTCATTTTATACTGTAAATCATATGCAAAGCCGAGGAATATATACTTAACTTGGTGGCAGAGCAAAGGATTGCTTTCGTTATATTTAAGGAATATACTATTTCTCCATATATATGTATGGTCAAGTTGTTGGAAATTCTGATATATGAACATGAAATGCAAGAAAAGGGTGGGAGAATGGTTAGTATTGCAGTTTTGGTAAAGGATAATATTTTCTTCTTGCTAGAGTATTGCTTTTAGCTTTAATGCAACTACTCTCAACCAACAGCTACTCTAGTGGCATCTATACATTCAATCTGCCTTTGACATCTTTTACATCTCTTTTAACGCATCATCTTTATCATTTCATATAAAAGTTTATGGAAATTCTTTGTGACAAAGGAAAATATTACTTTGACACTGGTCTAGGCTCATGAAGTTTTGATTTTCTGTCCAATTAGTACTGTTCTTGAATTATCTAACCGAAAGAACAAGTACAGCATGCTAGCGTGGAGCAAGAATCTGATACAATGGTCAAAACCCAAGCAAAGCTAAAGTTTCAACAGCAGCTTTAAAGTAAAGAATTTTGCTAGTGTTGCCCAATTTACCACTAATGCATAGAGTAGTAAGATGCTCAAAGGAAACAATATTGTACGACTCGTATGTTGATGCTCATTTTAATAAAAACTTTGGCATATTAATTATCCGTATTATATGCTCCTTTATTTATGAATGAAATTTTCACATAATTAAAAAGTTTTTATGTTAAAGTTTTTGTATTATAACTTGAAAAATTTTATATGAAATTTAGAAAACGCCAATCATAACTAAATATCAATCTGATTCCTGAGACATTCTTTGTGCTTGAGCTGGCGGTTAGACAAAGAATTGGAGATAACAATTAGACTTGGCCAAGGTGGTGATGATTATTTTGTCACTGTACTAATCTGTTGTTAAATTCTTTTTATTTCATAATTTTGAAATTTATCAAACTCTAATTTTCTGAAACCGAATTAACTTTCTGAAAATCAGTTCATTTGGTTTGTAAGCATTCAGCAATTTTTTATGCTCCTTAGTTTAATGAGTTATTACTCTACTATTCATTTTTGTGTTGGTAGGAGCATGAATGTAGAGTAATAGTAGCAATACTATTGCCCAGTTTATGGTTTGTTTAACTTTCAAGATTTATTGACCCTTTTAAATGTTGCTTGATATCTATTGATAAACACTGATAAAGGCTGAGGTCAATGAACACAGGCTAAAATGACAAGTACAAAAAACTCAATGAAATTTAAAGTCTATCAATTTCGGAAATATTATTATTGCTAATAGAATCACCTCCAATCTCACTGTAAATAAATTCAGCACCTACTTCTTTAACACAATTGATTCATTCCCAAAGAAGAAGCTTTTTAAGAAAATTCAACTTCAAAATTATCCCACTTAAACAACAAACTTTGATGCCTTTGAAATGATATATTTCTAAAGCTTCTAATAACTCTTCATCTTCACCTTGTTTCTTTCACTCTCCTCCATCATCTAGTAATGGTTCAAGTTAGCAGCTCTAATATGTACTCTGGAGACAAGTGCATTAGCTACAACCATATTCAAAGGCTATAATTAATGAGTATTCATAATTATCAGATGTGAGCATACAGAATAAGGGACGAAAATGATGTAATTGAGCAAAATTCTTACACTGACATTGAACAAAAACAATTTGTTTAGCTTCCAGGATATAGATGCATGTTGCCTCATTTGGCCATTAGCTTTGCAGTATTCACTGCAAGAATAAACATTTTGGTTATTCCCTTCATGTATTGCATGCCACTCTCTCATAATTAGCCAACTTCAACTTAATTGGGTGCACCACCATTTACTGATCTTTGGCATGTGACCTAATCCGTTGGGCATTATTTCTTGTACAACTGCCAAGGATGGAGTTGAAAGTTCGTGTCCTCGTTTATGTCCTGACTCAAGTATTTGGTGCTGATTTAGCTTGGGACTCAAGGTTAAAGTCATAAACAGAATTGCAAGTCCAAAACATGTATGTTCTTCAAGTGGATCTTTCAGGCTGCAAAAAGAAAACATCATTACTACTTAGCATTATTCCAAAACATTAGGCATTAAGTGCAATTTGGCATGAAAACCGTACCTTGATGACATCTCCTTCAGCTTGAACATGTAATGCTCCTCACGAAATTATTCCAATCTTCCACCTATTTTTACAAACAAATATCAACAGAAATGAGAGATGGAATTGAAAGATGTGCAGCTTGAAGACATCAAACAGAAACCGACTGATAAAAAGCAAGAAGATACAGAACTGATCAATACTTGTAAACATAAGTTTCCAGCATCCTTAGCGACACAAGCAGATCTGAAAGTGAACGGCTGGGTTAGCTTAGCTAATTGATCAACAATTGCATTACCTTTTCCTCAGAATTAAAAAAAAAAGAAAGGAAACTGGTGGTAAGAAATGAAGTAGAAGCCACTTAGCCTCCAAAACATGCCCTGGTTGATGGACCTTGGACGATCTTTATGTTGGGATTACTTAAGTTTTCTACTAGATAATAAATGAGATTTACAAAATAAAGAAGAGAGGTGAAGTGTGCACAATAATATAAAGGTGGCTTAGCCCGCTAAATTAAATAATAAACGAAATAAGGCGGTCACACTAGCCAATGGGTGAATAAAATATGCAACAAAAACCTACCGTTTAAATGGAGGAAAAATAAATATGACACCGATAATTTTTTACATGGAAACCTTGTAAAAGGAAAAACCACGGGATCTAGTCCAGATAAATTCTTCACTATAAAATAATAGGATTACAATGACAACCCTCAATTTGTGGCTCACACCCTCACAAATTGGCTCACAAATAATATTTATTTTTCACTCACTTTCTCTATTACACACAATAGAGAAAATCACACCCAAGCTCTCAAAATAATATTTCTCATGCCTCACACTTGCAAAAATGAAGGCTCTCAATTTTTGCCCTACCTCTCTGCATACACTTGCACATCACTCTCACCAATTTTATTTTCTCTCCATAACACACTTTCTTTTGCTCTCACTCTCGCAGCATACCAAGAAAGAACACCCACATATCAAATGCATGGCCATATTTATAGCCAAGTAAGTTGGCTAATTGTCAATTTTTTTTTCTTTTTCAAATAATTCGGTGTAGCTTTTGTTTACTTCTTCTTTTTTCTCAAGTTTTGTGGGCTAACGGGTCCCCCACTTGCAGGCGGGACCCACCCAACAAATCTCCCCCTCACGCCTTAAATGGGGTTCATTGCCATTCTAGCGGCCAATCGACAGAATTCAAACTTCTCCCTTGGTAGAGTTTTTATTAACATGTCTGATCCATTTTATCTGTATGGATGTTCTCAAGTTGCAACTGCTTCTCCTCTAATACATCCCGTAGCCAGTGATATCTCACATCAATGCGATTTGACTTTGAATGAAATGAGGAATTCTTGCCAAGGTGGATAGCACTCTGACTATCACAAAATAGCTCGTATCTGTCCTGATGAAAGCTAAGTTCATTTAAGAACTTCTTCATCCATAGCAATTCTTTATAGGCTTCAGTTGCTGCAATAAACTCTGCTTTAGTGGTAGACAAAGCAACACACTTTTGTAATTTTGACTGCCATAACACAGCTCCCCCCGCAAATGTAATAAGGTAACCAGAAGTTGACTTTCTCGAGTCAACATCACCCGCCATGTCTGCATCTGTGTATCCGGCTAACATAGGTTTGGCATCTCCGAAACATAAGCATATTTTGGACGTTCCACAAAGGTACCTGAAAATCCATTTCATTGCAGCCCAATGTTCCTTTTCAGGATTTGAAACGAATCGACTCACAACTCCAACTGAGTGTGTAATATTTGGCCGTGTACACACCATGGCATACATTAAACGACCAACTACTGAGGCATATGGAACTCTATCTATCTCTTCCTTTTCCTTCTCAGTAGAAGAGCTTTGCTGAGAAGTCAATTTAAAGTGACTAGCAAGAGGACAGCTAACCGCTGCATTGTACATGTTGAACCTTTGAAGTACCTTCTCAATGTACTTCTCTT
>CATIWM010007626.1:0-32076 GCA_949671775.1 Mallotus repandus | reverse complement strand
AAAAATATTTAGCAAAAAAATATTGAGAAAAAAATGAAGACAGTTTAAAAAAATTAGAAAAAAATATTGAGAAAAAAATAGATGAAGACAGTAAAAAAATATCAAGAAAAAATAAATAAAATGTTGAAAAATGAATAAAGTAAAAAAGTTGAAAAAATCAGTAAAAAAAATGCTAAAAAAAAATCCTAATGGCAAGGGGAGGAAGCTATATTTGAAAGAAAAAAATTTTAAAAAATAATTTTAAATTTTTTTTTTTTTTGTCTATTTGTGTGAAGATCACTTATTTCTTTAGTCACTATTCTATTTTATTGTCTTCAATCCTAAATTAACAAAATAAGAAGTTTGCCATGACCATGAGATACACCGTGGAAATAATTTGAATTAAGCGAAAAAGTTTATCCAAAAATTTTAATTAAGGAAAAATTATAAATTTAGTGTCTCAATTTTTGTGATTTTTCTATTTGAGTGTCTGAACTTTTTTTTTTTTTTTACAATCAAGTATCTGAACTTTAGAAAAACATACTATTGTAGTGTTTCTAGCTGATTTATTGTTGATTGAGTGTTCAGTCAGATCAAACGGGATCCACTTTTATCTCAGTCATTAATCATGTCATTTGCTACAGATGTTGCATTGTTTAAAAGATAAACTTTCAATATATGTGGCAAAAGTTAATATTGAGGTTATTTTTGTTAATTTATGATTTTTAATAAAGTTAGTTTTATTCTTTAAATAATGTAATACACGTGGCACATGATATGACTAATAACTTAGATAAAAGTGAGTCATGTTTGATCTGATTCAGCACCCAGTCAACATTAAATCTGCTGGAGAAACTACATTGATATATTTTTTTAAAATTTAGACAATTAATAAAAAAAAATATTTAGACATTCAAATAGAAAAATTATAAAAATTAAGACACAAAATTTATAATTATTCCTTTTAATTAATCATGAATGATATGATGGTTTTGGTCTTATCTTTTATTATAGGTAATATACTATGATGATTTATGTTCAATTTTTTTTTACTAATTTCTATATTATATTTTCAATTAAAAATTGTACGAATTTGCCATTATATTTTTAAAATTTTCTCTAATTCTATTTTAAGAATGTAAATATTATATAAAAATACTTAAAAATTATATTCAAGTAATCAACGACATTAAAATTAATTAGTAAAAAATTATTTTTATTTAAATAATATTTAAAATTTAAATTATTATGCATGCAATTACATTATATTCGTTATTAAAAGGTTTTAACTGCTAAAATTTAATAAAATCATAGTCTAGACAAAAAATTTATATTCAAGTAAACATGTTTGTATAAATTTTTATTTTTAGAAAAAGACATTCTAAGATAACGAGAGAAACCAATTGTACAAATACCATTATGACCACAACCACCTCATGGTTAAAAAAAAAACAAAAACAATTTTTTACTCATATATTTAGCATTATTTCCATAACACGTACCATTATTTCTTTCTACCTTGTCTCTTTTTTCCCCCCCTTGAAATCGTTAATGGGGCTATTAGATATAGAGTCATAGAGCTACAATTGTGTCAGTTCTTTCTCCCCCACTATCAGATAAAAACACACAACAAGAAGACATTTATGTACCACAAAAGAGCCAGTACCAAAGTAACTTTGAAGCTAGCAATCAGACACCAATAATACACTTCACAAAAATTATCTAAACATCTTCTTCTTTCCAACTCATTTATTAATAATCTTTCCACTAATTAATTTTAACACTACAAATATTACTTGTGCACCCTTACATTACAAAACAATGTAAAAATCCAATATATTATACCCCAATAGCTAGCTCAGGAGGGATAGACATAGAAGAAGATAGTGAGTTGATGGAGGAGCAACCATGCTAATACCTGAACTTTCTATCAATAAGCTCCCATCATTAGCGGCAGCAAGACTAGCATAGGGTCTTACAGGGCCAAGAAAAGGCCTTACAAGGTCAAGAAAATTATAAATACTGAAGACCAGACTATGAAAAGCTCAGATGGGATAGCACCCAAATAAAGAAAACATCTCTTTATTATTATCTACATGAGGGTACGTAGCACCAACCGTGGTGGCCGCGGCGGCGACAGTGGCGGTGGTGGTGCATTCAATTTGAGCTGCTACGCCCTGCAACATTTGTACATGAAGCGAGAAAATTATGGAATGGACATGATCATACTTTAGTAATGGAGTCCATCTTTGCTTTGTTTCTTTAATAAAGAATGTGGCTATTGCACTTACCAAGTCGAGACGAAGCACCGAGTTTTTAAAAGAAGAGAAGGTTTGGCCTACTGAGTGGGCTGGGTTTATGGGCCTTATAAGCCCAAAATCCATTATTTTGTCACATCCGGTAGCCGGTTACTTGCATGGTTCAGAACGCGCATCTATTCAACTTATAGAACCCATTTATCGGTTCACAGGGGAAAATTGTCTGTCACCGGGTTGTGACACAAACGCTTTCTCGCTTCCCTTCTTAAAACTTTCGCGCTCGAACCTAATTTCACAAGACAAATCCCTAAATTGTCCAAAATTCAATCTATCAAAAACCCTAATTCGTCAATCAAAATGCTTGGAATTCAAATTCGGAACCCTAGTTAAGTTCCTTATGTTTCGATAATTCGAATTGTTCCCGAATCTCGACATCAACTTAGGGTAGAAAGACAGCAAGAAAACCCTAATTTTCAGTATGGACCTACCGAAGGACCTTCTTGTAGGATTGCCCAAAACTCCATTACCGATAGCTCAAGATAAGAAATCACAACCTAAAAAGGATTCACAGAGAAAACCTGATGGCATTTCGCGTGAGGTATGCATGCATATGTAAATTTTGTCCCTGTTTTGCCTCTTTCATGGAAGTTAATTACTCTTAAAAATTGCAGGTGTATGCGCTTACTGGCGGTTTGGCACCTCTTATGCCGTCAATTGATACTAGTCAGTTGAAAAAACGGCCACCATCAGATGAGAAGGTACCGTCACTGGAAAAAAAAATCAGATATACTGGTCCGCTCACTAATTAAATGTTGAAAATTTAATATTGGTAGTTTTATGTTTATGTTTTGCATATATGAATTGCATTGTGCTTTTCTTACTAGTTAGAAATTTTGCATTCAGATTACATGGCAGTGGCTTCCTTTTACAAGTTCCGCTCGAAAAGATAATTTGGAGCTTTACCATTGGGTAGGTTCCGTAACTGATAATTGACTATTTTCAATTGGAGCGTTATAGAAAGTTTACGTTTTTTTTTTTGTATGATTTGTAGGTTAGAGTTGTGAATGGTGTTCCACCAACTGGTGATTATTCATTTGCTAAGTGTAACAAGGTATATGCAAGTTCACTCTTTTTTTTTTTAATTATTACTTTTTAAAAAAATTCGTGTGCAATATGCTATATTTTGATTTATAGTGCAACTTACCAAAAATTATATGCTGGCTTATTTGTGATGATGCAGTCGGTTGATGTTGTCAAGTATACTGAAGAAGAGTATGAGAAGTATCTGACTGATCCTGTAGGTATCAACTCATGGTTGCACTTTGATAAGTTATAAAATTTTTAAGGTTGCCTTTTTAAGTATGCTGGTAAAATATGAAGAGCAATCATTATTCTGTGAAGATTACCATGCTCGGTTATCAATTTTATCGAACTAATTCATTTTTATTTTCATTAGATGTGGACCAAGGAAGAGACAGATCAATTGTTTGACTTGTGTGAAAGGTTTGATCTCCGATTCATTGTTATAGCTGACAGGTTCCCATCATCTCGGACTGTGGAGGAATTGAAGGACCGGTATTATAGTGGTATTTTTCTAATCTATCTGTTTTTATTTAAATCCACTGCTTAATGCATAATATTTGAATATTTTTCATGCTGTTCTTTTAATGGTTTAACTTGGATGTATTTTCTTTTTCTAGTTTCTCGAGCTATACTGATTGCTAGAGCTCCATCTCCAGGGGATGTTTCTGGACACCCTCTTGTCAAGGTTGGTAACTCTATAAATGGTATTTTCACATGAATGTTGAGCTCCAATATTTAGTCATTGCTAGTCTTTGCTTACAATATTATAATAATTAATTATCGTATCCTAGTTGGTTTCAATAAATAAACTTATTTTGATGGTTACAATATTAAACTATTTTTATTTGTAATGCTTTTGATCTTTTACTTCTACCCACAGGAACCATACAACATTTCTCAGGAGACTGAGCGCAAACGTGCATTGTCCATGTTCCTTTCACAAACAAAGCAGCAAGAGCGAAAAGATGTTGAGGTCTGTTCTTTGTTACTGATCATAATTGAATAATGCGTTTTTGGGTAGGACCAGTTAATGTAAATTTTAGATAAATCTGGATTATCTTTACATGCTAGTATGCCCTTCATTTGTCAGGTTCTTGCCGAGGCTAAAAGAATAACCGAGTCACGTGCGGCTGCAAAGGGTGTTGAAGAGACTGCATTAGCTGTCACATCAAATGCGCCTGAAAATGCTGAGACAGCTACTAATCTTGAAATTACCATATCACCTTCATCCAATACTCAGCCTGCCTCTGCTGCAGTTGGACCTTCAGCTTCAGTGATGGCAGAAAATGCCTCTACTTTAGCTTCTCTACGCATGGTATCTGACTCCCACTTTCTCACTTTCAGTTCTCCATTTCTCTCTCAATCTTCCCCCCACCACTCCTACCCCAGTAATTTAAAAGAAATTTTGTACAGCAGGAGGAACATAGTGGTTTTTCTTTTTCTGCCTAGAAACTTGTTTGAAGTTTGCATACCATTTGTGTTTGTACAAACACAAGTCTAAAACCATATGAACCTTCTTTTTTTTTTTCCCCCTAATTCATCTATAGTCCTTTGCTAATATGATCTGACTGATTTAATGAAACTGTCAGCTTCGAGTATACTTGAGAACATATGCACTTGAGCAAATGGTGCAAGCTGCTAGTTCATCTGCAGGGCTTCGGACAATCAAGCGGGTTGAGCAAACATTGCAAGATCTTGGGGTCTGTTTATATTTCCTGAACCTCGATGCCTCTTTCTCTTGCTATATTGTTTATACTGGATACATTTTTGTCTTTGATGATATTACTTGTATTACCTTCTATAAGCACATTTCTTTTGACTCTCATATTGGACCTATTTTTTATGATGGTGGGTAGTGCTTTTAGCTCCTTAACTTACTCCTTTTAAATGTGTATTCTTTTTCCTTTCTCTTTTTCTTTCAATGCCTTGTAGTTGGGGTGCGGATGAGAAATTTGGGAAGTAGAGTTAGCTAGGTGCAGTTCATTTTAATTTTGGTTGCAATTTCATTTTTTCAGCAAGATCAAGCATATTGAAACTGTGTTATTAATTAATTGCAAGTATGTTTGACTGGCATCAAAATTTAAAAGTTTACTTTACTTGTATGGGGATTGGGGATCTCTTTGCAATTTATGGCTATTTTTTTGTGTATTTTTAATTATCACATCCTTCATTTGCATTAAATATTTGAATTTCTTGTACAAGATAAAATAGCTGTTTTTTTGCATGAGATAAAAAATTATATATTTTGATGACGATCCATTCTTCCATGTGTACTGTGTTATAGGTTGGGAAATAATATATACGCATTTCCTTTTACAGGTTAATTTGAAACCACGGGTGCCAACCAAAGCTGTTTGTGCTGAGCACCTTGAATTAAGAAAGGAAATATTGACTCTGCTGAATCTTCAAAAACAGGTATTGCACATCTCGACAATCACTTTTTGGATATCTTTTTCTGTTAATTTTTTCATCCTACCATTTTTAATTGTGAATAAAGCAAATTTCTTTTTTACGCAAATATGTAACTGTATATATCCTTCTAGATTTAAGCCTTAATGTGTTTAAGTGAAATGATGTGTTCTGTATTCATTTTTGATATAATGAGTCTTCTGTACGTTTACCAGTTACAATATAAAGAGGCAGAAGGTTCTTCCTTTCGTGAAGGTTCATATACTGAAATGCCAGGCACACCTAAGGTCACTAAACTCACTTATCTCTAGGAATTTTGTTGCATTTCTATTTTATTTGCATGTGGTCGCAACACACTGCATACATTTAGTATCTAATTTCTTATTTTGTAAATGTCAAAACAAATTATTCACAGCGTTCATACCGTGATCAGGATCGAACATTTATTCCAGACACAATGAATTTTGGAGGTAACTACCATAACTTGCTTACATTTTGTTGTAATTTGGCCTTTCCTTGTTCTTATTGATTAGGAAATTCACGGTCCTGTTGTGTTATTATAGGGGAAAGGCCTGGCAGAAGGGAGCAGAAACGCAAGGTAGATACTAATTTTATATTTGTCTTGACCTTCGAACAATTTTACTCTCTCTGATATACTGTGGAAACTAATTTGTCCTGCATGATGTGAATTTTTCAAGGGACCTGGAAGGGTATCTGAGGCACCATCATCTCCAGCAGCTCATAAAAGGCCCAGAAAACTAAAGGCTTCTGATCTATGATTTTGAAGGTGAGAAATAAAAAAGCATACTTGAATGAAAAGGTTAATGTTATTGATTGTTATTCCCTTATGATTGTCTATGAAGTGCAGATTCACCAGAATTCTTTGTAGGGTATGCTAGCTGGCTAGTTATGAAAGGTGCTATCCAGAATAGTGCTGTGAAGGGCATGTGAAGTCTTAGTGAGCCTTCCATCTTTTGAATGTGAATTTGATGCTAGTTAGTATCTCTTATCAAAAGCCACATTGGGATTTAGTTGGAATTCGGAGAAGTTTTTGCCACTAGGAGCGATGATAACTGTTTATGTAATTACAAGATTGTAAATCCTTCATTTTTCACTGGTTAGCAGTAGCGCATAGGGCAGGAGACATGAGTTCTTAAAAAAAATGCTTTATATTTGGAGGCTTTAGGCATTTGTTAATTAATGAACTTATATTGTGACATTATGTAAATCTTTCCCGTTCTGAAATGTAAATCATCACTTCCTGAAAATAAATGTTTTCTGCAGTTTGAGTTTGTAAATCTTAAGAAAAAGAATGCTTTGAAAATAAGTTACAACCAATGGTTATAATATTTATTCCAGCTTTGTTCACAAGTAAATTAAGATTTGTGGATGGCATCATTCGTGACTCGTTTGAATGAGGACCCTCCCTCGATCTTCACTGTCAAGTTGTCTTCAGTTGTGTTTATTGCCGTGAGGCTCTGCCTTTCACCATGTAACTGCCGCATGAAATAGAAATAATGGAACGGTATTAGTATTGAGCCAGATAATCTCACCTTTACAAAGCTTTTGCAATAGTGAAACTCTGCTCAGCATGAGCTTTTGTATTTGGATCTACAAATGGCGGCTCTCTCCAAGATATTTTAGGCAACCCCTTCGTAATTATTTGATATGTAATACGTGATCACAAATGGTGGAGCTCCTTGCAGGATTGTGCGGAGTGACAGAACCAGATAAGTCTTGTAGTTTGGTCCACTGCCATGGAGCCTGGCTCTCAGGGCAAGCGAGGTCTGAAAGACCAACAACATTAATCTAGCTATTATCCCTTTTCAGAAAAGACAACCCCTTAAAGAGCGTAGTTAAAAAGAGAAAAGGGGATTTACTGGCTTATTGGCAATGATGCTGCCATCAGATGAAGAATAGAGATGAGGTAAAATTTACGTTTAGTTGATCTTCAAGGAAATTAAGTAAAACTGAAGAAAACCATCCCTTGGATTGCAACTCCATCAATACTGGGCACTGTCACACGTTCATCATCAGTAGGAGGACAAACCATCTTGTTCTTGTTTTCTTGATGTGGTAACAGATTTGAAGGTTTCAGAATTTTTTTCATATGCCATCATTTGAGCAGATCAAATTCTTTATACTATGGCAACAGTTTCATTAAATTTTATTGTTTTCTGCGTCCTCCAAACCAGGAATTCGTGATTGATATTTAATGATTTTTGAATTGCAGTAAATACATGTATATATATATATATATATCTATTCGTATGTTGCTTGTCTTTTGTTTTATAAAAGCAGAAAAAAGGTTTTAAAACGCGGAGTATATATCTATATTACTTGGGCAACCAGGTCTAAACCATTTAGTCTAAGTTGAAACAACAGTTTCATTAATTTTTATTGTTATCTGCATTCCTCAAAGCTAGAAATTCGTGATTGATATTTAATGATTTTTGGAATTGCAGTAAATATATATATATATGTCTATTCGTATGTTGTTTGTCTTTTGTTTTATAAAAGCAGAAAAAAGGTTTTAAAACGCATAGTATATATATTGCTACTGTAGCAATGAAGTCTAAACTTTAGAATTCAAAAGGCTTCAAATTTTAATTTTATAGAGATATTTAGCTAAGGTTGGTGGCTAAAGCAGAGGCAACCCAGAATTTAGGTCCTTGGTTCAAATTTTGACAATATCAAGTATCCTTTTTTAGCGCTTTTAAGGATAAAGATTTTTTGTGAGTTCCACATAAATCAGGTATAAATTCAATTTATGTCCTTTTCTTCCTATATACCATTTGAATCTTTATATTAGATATAAGGACTTTACTACCCTCCATTCAAAAATTATATTTCTATCAACTTAATTAATATTTATAAATGTTCTTTTTAATTATTTTATTTTATATTAATTTTTCACTACATGCAATATTTTTAGTATTATATTATACCATTGTATTAAAAAAATTTAATAAAAACTTAAAATTAAATTCACCATTAAAATTTTTATGTTGTATAATACCATTCTATTAAAAAAATTTAATAGAAAACTTAAAATTAAATTCACCATTGAATTTTTTTTACCGTATATAAACACTTGAAACATTAATACAATTAAAAAAATTAAGAATTAATATTTGACAACTAAATTTATAAAAAAATATAATTATTTTTTAATAAAATTTTAGTAATATAAGTTGAACACAAAAATAAAATAATATGAAAAATTAATAAAGTTAAAAATAGCTCTTATTTGCATTCAAGTTATTAATTTTGACCATATATACATAATTGAATTAGTATTTTTTTAACAACTAGTACAAATGATTAATTTTCAACAATTAACATAAGGGTGTGGGGTATTTTTTTTTTGGCTTGTTACACGAGGTGTCCTGGAAGAGCTCAAACTGTGGAAGGCACCTTTAAGCCCGTACCATACTTAGACTAATCCCCGGTCAACCTAGGCAGGACCCCAAAGGGCGGCAAAGATCTACTTCAAGAATTTTAAAGTGGCTGCGTACCCAGAACTCCAACCCGAGACTTTTAGTTAAGCTGAAAGAGTCCCCTGCCAACTCATCCACACTCTCTTGGATTAAGAGGTAGGGATATTGATTATTGTGAAAAATACACTTTTTATAATTTAATGAAATAATAAAATATAAATTATTTTGAATTAAGAATAATTAAGTAATTTAAATTATAAATAAAATTAAAATAAATTGCTATTATCAATAAAAAAAGTAAAAATTTCTATTTAATAATAATAATAATAATAAATTTGATAGTTTGTTGTTTGTTGTTACAGTGACTTGATTGTTAAGTGCTAATTAATTATAGTTATATTCCTTATTGTTTTAATATTTTATTTCTAGAATTTAAATTTTAAGTTATGTTTCCTTATTATTTTTTTTCTCCTTTTCTTTCTACATTTTTCTTCTCAGTTTGAAGACAGTTTAGGAGTTAGAATAAAATATATTTTATTTCCTGTTTTCTTTTTTCAACTGTGAAAAAATTATTTTACTTCATTACTTTTCTTTTAATTTTTTTACCCATGTTTTCCATACATGGGAACAAGGGTTAAATTCAATTCATATAAATTAAATATTTAAAATTTTTTTTCTTTATAATTTTATTCGAATCAAATCAAATTAATTAATATTTAGTAAATTTTAGATACTGATAAATTAAAAAAAATTCAATTCATGCGAATGTAAAATAATAAATCCAAGTAAGCATTGGCGGTACAGACGAGAAAACCAAGTAAAGCTCAACCACACACTCACTTTGTGGTTCCGGATTAATACATGCTATGATCAAATTTCAAGGACATCATTTATTGTCTGTAGTGAAAGTTCTGAAGAAGAGAACATGCTAGGACTCGTTGCTTTCAATGGTGGTCCTCGTCCTCCACGCTTTCTTCCTAACCTCCATACCTCTTCGAATCCAAAACGTTTTCTATTGATACCTTATTGCAGTTTAAGAGAGCAACGTAAAGCAAGTCTAAGAAACACTTGGCCATCTGTTTCTGCGTCCCTTTTTGGTTCAGGATTCTTTTTGGGTACTCTCATTGATGGTCTTCATTCGAGGGTGAACCTTGTGGAGTATCAGTATGGGTCAATCGACATCGGTCCTCTTCATACAAACATCTGGGTATGAAAGAAGTCTTTCTAGTATTGTTCCATTGGTGCATGCTTCAAGATGATTCTAATTACTTGTTTTGTTTTTTACTTGAATTTTCAATGATGGCATAGGTTCCTCCCTTGCTTGGTCTGTTCTACTGCGTTGTTGGGTTAGTGCAACTTTTTTTGGATGAAAGGGCATCATCTACAAAGATTCCAGAAGGAAACGTGGAGAATGTAGCTGCTACACTAGTGTAAGTATCTAGAATCCATGTAACAGCAAACAGTTATTGCTTATATTTGGCAATGTTCTCTTACAATACTCGCCTACATCTTTGGTACAGAGCAGTTGTGCTATTCATAGAACTAAGTGCTGAAATGTATAAAGCTGGAATACCAGATAACATTGAGGCATATGTATTATTTGCACTAGCAGAAGCTATATGGTTGTTACTGGACAGGACATGGCTTGGATTCACCTTAGCATCCATTATAGGCATTGGATGCCCATTGGCTGAAATTCCCATAATGAAGTAAGGCTGCTGTTCCAACAGAACTGTCAAACATACATACTTAGATGTTTGAGAATTCATTTGACCATTTTCAGGTTCTTCCACCTTTGGTACTATCCGCAAGCAAATGGTGAGATCTTTGGGCAGGTAATCAATATGGATACCAGATACAAGTATGCAGCTTATAGCTATTAACTTTTCCGGATAATCTCAGATTTTACATGTTAGCAGGGATTAGTCACTTGGACGGTCACTTGCTACTTCGTTTACACACCATTCCTTATCAGTTTAGCTCGCTGGTTACAATCAATCGCTGCAGCTACTGATGAGTCCACCTAGGTAACATGTAGAATTAACATTCTTGCAGTTGCATTAAAGGCACACCCAAGCCTGGCAAGTGGCAACCCTCTTCTGGCTAAAAGAGGCTATGCAATGTACCGAACCTAGAACAAATGAGAAGAAGACAATGAGATCATCAGTTTCAACCTCACTGAATTTCTCTCATCCTCTTGCCTATATAAAAATGTGAATCCATTCTGCTTGCAGTGAACAAAATAGTGATGTACTGCATTATATTGAGTAATTATTCAATTTACGTTATAAGAAAAGGCCATTATCTATGGCACTTGGAATATTTCTCAGTCACCAGCAACATCTAACACTGAGCCATTGATAAGTGAATAAAGAATACATTAAAGGAACTGAATGCACATATCAGCAAGTGGCCTTTCAAACCTATAGTCTACAATATTACATTGTATAATAAAAGTCTTTCGGAGTCAAACAGATATAGAGCCTGACCTAGGCAACGAAAACAACATTTGTAATCTCTGGGAACTTCTCCTTAATTGCTGCTTTGATTCCTGAACCAATGGACTCGGGACCTGAATACTTCACTAGACATTCCCCACTTTCCACAGATACTACTTCCACACTACCACCATAGTTTTTAATCGCTGGTCTCAGTATATCAAGATGCCTATTCACCGCCTGCAGTTGCACAACACCAGGTATTGTTAACATCATCAATCATTAAAAGGAAAAACATAAATTCAACAAATGCAGTGTACTTAATTTGTAATTTATTTCGCATCAGTGAATGATGGTAGTAGAGAACATACCTCAGGAGTTGTCTCCACCACTTGTTCATCATACACTTGGCGGATATCTTTCACTGCAGCTCCAAATTTTTCCTTCAGTACTCTTTCAATCCCCATTTTCATAGTTGTTGTTGAGCTCGGACAGCTTCCACATGCTCCTGTTTCATAATATTACTTTGGCTCAATCGTACTACAATCGAGTTGTCTCTAAATCACCGAAGATGCTCAATTTACCCCCCCTCCAAAAAAAAAGCTATTTTGAATTGAAATATATGTAATAAACTGATAACTTCTGAATTGGGTTGTAAATACAGATGCTAACACAGTCAAAGGCAAAATAGAAAAACTGATATGTAATCTCAAACAATTAGACAAACCCATTAATCATTACCATCATTGCAAGTATAATTCAATTCAATTGAACTCAGACAAGAATCATGTCATTTCATTTTTAGAATTTTCTTAACACGCGTAATTAAGGTAAGGGTCAGAAATTAACCTTGGAGTTGGAGAGAGATAACACCATCTTCAACAGACACAACGTCGACGTTTCCACCATCAGCAATCAAGTAAGGCCGAACATCCTCAAGAACCAAGTCCACGTTTTTAGGAGTTAGATCAAATTTCTGGGACGAGTAGAGTCCTGGAGATTGGGAGCCAGCTTGACTCGTAGCTTTTACTGTCCCTATTTTGGACAAAACAGTCTTTCTTCTAGGGACTTGTAGTTGTAGGGGTATGGATGGTGGATACCTATGAGTATTTGCTGGGATTCTAGGACAAGATGGTCGAAGCTTCGACATCGATGTGGAGGCTAGCGACGCCATGCCTATTGTGCTGGAGATGATGATCGAGATTTTGTGGTTAAACTGTTTTTGCAAGGCGGGTCAAAGTGGTGGTTTTGGGAAATTTATGGGGGAAAATGTAAAAAAGTATATAAATAACACCTAGACGGCAGGCGCGTGTGGACCGGTGGTGCTCCGCCCATAATTTTACTTGGGCCACAACTTCAATGTGTTCAAAATGATTATCATTTAAGTTCATGAAAAAAAATGATAATCGTTTTATTTTGTAAGAATATCTATCTCCTTTTCAAAAATTATAATTTTAATATAACTTAACTTTCACAATTATAATTAAAATAGTTAATTATAATTTTTTTAACATATAAATATTAAAAATAAATTAATATTTATTATCTTTTTTAATTCTATATCACATACAAATTTTTTTTTTTAAAAAAAATTGTGACAATTTTATTTGGTATGCTATTTAAAACTTAAATTAAAATAGTTACTACTTAAAATAAGGGCATATGATTACTATTTAATACTTAAAAGTAATTTTTGCCTGTCAAGAAAAAATTAAATAGTAACTCTTTGTAACGATATTTTAAAATTTAAAATTTAGCTCTCGATTATTGATTTAAAAAGAAAAAGACAGTTTTTCAAGGTGGTATAAAAAAAAAAAAAGACGCAAAGGAGTACAGGAACTGAACTCATTTAATCTACTGATGGGACACTTAGTACTTAACAATTAAAGAATTGTGTGTTAAGCAATCTTTAGAAATTTTACCACTGCGACAAAGCAAGACTGTGATGGATAGAATGAAATAGTAAGACTTGGCAGAACTGAGAACTCTTATGGTCATGAACGTTAAACCGATGAAGTAAAACCACAGGTTGCCACATTATTTATTACCTAATAAGGCAAGTTCTTGTGTACTCACTGTACTGTCCCATAAAAAAAAATCATTAATCACTAGAGCATCATTCAAAATCCCAGATTATGATTAAATCTATACCCGAGTTTAGTCACTATGCACATGGTTGATGACAACAATTGGCTCCAGAGACTAAAAAAATTGGGCACAAAATATCCCGCCAAAAGATAAAACCCACTAAAAAAATCCCTCTCTCTATCTCACTCACCCCACTTCAAAAAAATAAAAAAAAGAAAAGGAAAAAAAAGCTGTGTTGCTTTATCGAATTTTGGCCCAGAAAAAAACACCAGCACAAAACCCTCTTAGGGTTTTTTTTTAAATTTTTTTGCACTTACTGGAATTTGCTAAAGCAACAGTTATGGTAGGATTAGATTCAGATTCGCCAGCGCAAAATACCCAGAGCAGCTTCAATTTCAGAAAAGGACAAGAGGTTGAAGTGAGCAGCGATGAGGAAGGATTTAGGGGCGCATGGTATATGGCGAAAATTGTTGAAGCAGCACCCGCAACTAAATCAGCTTCAAAGAAGAAGAAAAGAGTAATGGTTGAGTACAAAACATTGGTTAATGAAGATGGGTCGACTCCTTTAACTGAGCTAGTGGATCCTGCATTTGTAAGGCCTTTACCTCCTGATGCTAATAATAACAATGGTAATTGTGTTTTCAAAGAAAATGATGTCGTTGATGCTGGGTATAGAGATGGTTGGTGGACTGGTGCTGTAAGGAAAGTTTTACAAGGTTCTAGATATAGGGTTTATTTTGATAATCCACCTGATGTTATTGATTTTGATGGTAAAGATTTGAGACCTCATTGGAAATGGGTTAACAGTAACTGGGTTCAACCTGAGAAACAGGTACCTCAATTATTATTATTTTCTTCCCTCCAATTGTAATTTATTGTTTTGGGTTTCGTTTAATCTGAAAAATGAGATGCGATTTCTTGTTAGTATTCATTAGTTCTGCATGCTTGAACTTTGAAGTAATATTATGTAAGTGGATCCATGATTTCTAATAAACTTGTGAACTTGTGGCGGCATTCGCGATTCAAATTGTTTTTCTTACTTTCTTTTACCGGTATTCAGATCCAAGATTACTTTAGTGTTGCGGCATGTCAGTTGCATGTCAAATTTGGATGCAAAGGGCAAACACGCAGCAAGATTTGTTGGGTCACGATTATTACCATGTGCATCATTTGCATGTTGAGTTTTTTTTTTTTCTTCCTGCATACTTCTACAGCTTACTTTGTTTGAATTTATGCATATCATCTTCATTCACTTTGACTTCCTCCATCTTTGTAGCTGTAATTTCTAGCTTTCTATATCATAAAACAGAGTTTAACATATATATGTATATATATGCTATGTAGCAAATTTGCATGCCATATGAATAATTTTGTTTTACGATTTTATTTTTAAAGCAAGCGACAGGGTCAATTTTTAGCTCAGGCACTGAAGTAGAGGTGAATATTGACCAAGACAATGTACGTGACGCTTGGTTCCCTGCAGTTGTCATTAAGGAAAATGAGGATAAAACTTTCTTGGTGAAGTATCAAAGCTCAGGGAATAATGATGAGGCTGGATCAAAAGTTAATGTTGATTCCCTCCACATTCGGCCCATTCCTCCTCGCTATGCAGATACAAATTTTGAGTTGCTTGAAAAGGTGGATGTGCAATTTGACCATTGCTGGCGATCTGGATTAATTACTAAGCTTCTTGCTGGGAGGAAGTACACTATCTTTTTTAAGCATGGGAATGTGGAAAAAGAAATTAATCATTCAAAGATAAGGCCTTATGCAGAATGGATTGATGGCAAATGGATTTGTAAGTGCAAGGTATAATTTCTTTTAGAGCATTTGGGTTTGTTTTTTTTGCCCAATGGTTACAGTTTTTCATCATGAAGGATCTTTTCATGGGACTTGTGGAACATTACCCTAGCTTGTGGATTATAATAGAAAAATAAAACGAAAACTTCATTTCTGTTTACGTCTCCTGTATACTGCTTTTGATAGGCATGAAAAGAAGCAAATGGATTCTCCCCAATTAAAACAATTTGCTTAAGATTAACTGTATGGAACTTGCATGGTATTGTTCATATTAATACTTCAATTTGGTGATTGAGTTAATCTCTTTGTGTTTTTATTTGTTCCAATGATATGCATCTGCACTAGCTATTAGAGATAGAATGATTACGATCAATTCTTGTTAGTGTTAATTTAGATCCCCTCATTGTTACATTGATTGCCAACAATTACTTTCTAAATTGAGGTTATTTCCGGCTTCTCCTTGGTAGTTGGAACATTGTCACTGGGCATGTTCTTCAGGTACATTATAAATGCCTACAATAGGTTAGTATTTTTGTTGTATGAGCGCTTATAAAACAGGAAGATGTGAAATGTTTCGATTCAGAGCCGTTTAATGGAGTCTTGAGAGCAGAACTGATAGATTTCCCTGATGATCTTTTTTTTTTTCTCTTATTACATGATTGCGGTATCCATTGCCTTGCAAGTATGCATTATGTATTCTGGCAAAATTTCTCTCTGTTTGTGTGTGTGCGTGTGTGTTATACTAGCGATATTTCTCTTGCTACAAGCTTCTCTTAATGTTTTTGCATGTTTGCAAATTTTTGCTAGCTGCACTTTCAGATTGCTTATTAATTGACTGATATAGCTCTTACAATGTGGCAAGAGCCATCTTCTTTTGCCTGGTGCTTTGGGATATATTTATTATTTTTTCAGGAGTTTAGCAGCATTTGAAGTAGGAAGGCTAAGAAGATGTGGAGTTTCTATTCATTATTTGGTAGCTTAACCAGCAGGTTTTTGTTTCAGGGAGTCATGATTGCTTCTGATAATCAAAACCAGTTGAGTGATGTCAACAGCAGTGATAATTCTGACACGTCCTTACAACTAGAAATTTCAGGTGCTGCAGAGGGTAAGAATGAAGAGAAGGTACTTTGTTCCACAACCATAAGAGATCTGTTGGAGCAACAGACTCATTGCAATGAAAGCACACCTCCCAATATCTTGCCTCCAAGTAAGAAGATAAAACTGGTCACTCCTAATGGTAATGGTGTGTCTTCATGTGCGTCCAGAAAGTCAACAGAAGAAAATGCTGTAGATGTTCCATTATCAGTTGCAGCATCATCTTTAGCAAAGATGCCAACTGAAACACCAACTATAGAAACCCTCCGTGGTTTAGCCACCCGAATAAGTGGAGGTAAAAGGACCAGATTCTCCAAAAAACCCTTGATGAGCGACCTGGTTGCTGCTAAAACAGAGAACACTCCTGCAGAAAAGAAAGAAGTGAGTAGAATTTTTGCTGTTGAATTGTTAATTAATGTATGTTATTTCAATGTTTTCAATTGGCATGCACTATATGACCAACTTTGATCCAAGAAAACATGCAAGTGTTAACAATAATTTTCAGTTGGCTTCTATTGCTGTTTTATTGCAGGATTTAGGGTCCATAAATCGTCACTATATTGAATGTCTAGCTTTGGATCCTTCAATGTCACTTAAGATTTTATTTATTTATTTTTTATTTGCAACTGCAGTTGCTAGCTTGATTAAAGAAATTGGGGTGCCTATAATGGTAGCGATTGGCTTCATTTGTTACAGTAGGAAGATAATTTCTGCTCGATAGGTTGGCTTTGGAGTTTTTTCTTTTAAATTATTTAAAATGATTATCCTGTGAACGGCCGCAATATGGACATGGATTATTGACTTGGGGGACCTCTGGAAGTACAAGAAACAAATGATTAGGACTTCTTAATATTCTCCAGTAGTAGATCGATCTTATTTGCATGTGAAAAGTTGAAGCCATTGAGACAAACAGGTCTCATTTATATAACACCAAAATGTTACCCAATTGCTTTTTGTGTTTAAACATAAGCCATCAACTTCTTCATATGTACTGTTTTTTCTTTTTTTCCCCCCTACTTGTTCCATCTCCCTTTTTTTTTCATGTTTAGTCTGTTATATTCATTTTGTCAGTTATTCTTATTGGAGTAACTTTGAGGTTGTAGGTTGATCATCATTCTAATAGCATCCTTATCCGTATTAAAGAGCTACCAGAGGTATGCCTCGAGCTTTTTACGTTTCTAATTTGTGTAATTTCTTTTCAATACTTTGATTCTATATTTAAGTTGAATTTGGATAATATGTGAACCAAATTTTAAAATATAACATTTTGGTTTGTCTTTCTTGGTGTTCATGTTTACAGTTTCCTGCATGGTTATTTGGTATGTTATTTTCATGTTGTTGCTATTAGAACTTTTTCTATAATTATTTTGTCAATTCAACATCACTTATGATCTTGAACTTAAGTTATGCCTGTCTTTACATTGGTAGCTTACTGTTGTCTCTAATCTCGTTTCATAGAGTGGAAGTCAGTCGTGCAATCAGGATGAATATAGACCTTTAAATTGTGATATAACTTCACTGTTTATTTAACTGTCCACGAATTTGACAGTTTCATGTATAACATGATTACTTGAACTTTTTGATGGTTGATAATGCATTTTATCAATCAGAATTTCTAATGATTTGAATCTTATGTAAAAAATTTGTCATTAATAATGTTGAAGATTTTAAAAAAATTAATGGAGGATCAAATTAGTTGTTCTTTAAAAGAATGGATCTTATTCCAATTACAATGGCAGTGGAGGAGCATGAAAATTAATTTTATTGATAAGATCTTAGAATTATGTACTTATAATTATTTAGCACCCCTTGTTTTATTAAATAGCAATAACTGAAACCAATTTTTAATTTCTAGTCTGCAATAATAGAATCTTGCGTTGATTGTTGTGATGTTATTTATGCTACACACTTTTTATTGTAAAATATTCTCAGTTTTAATAAAACTATTATAAAATATCAATAATGATGCTTAGTGTTTGTACTTAATTTGTGTTATCTTGTTAATAGTTAATGTATTACTAACTAGTGCAGAAATGTTGTTTGTGTAATTAATATTGTTAAACAAAGATTGAATGTTATATACTGCACATTAGAAAAGTTTGGTTGGTGCAAATAGGAGTCTGAAGCTTTCTTGTTGGCATTGATGACTTTAAAAACTATTTTTTTATTTAACAGCTTTGTTTGCCAGTGACCCTCTGTTCTATATTGAGAGTTTTTCTGCACCTTTTATTTATTTTTGAATCACATTTTTCTTTTATTAACACAGAAGAGTAGGCAGCAGAAAGTTGCTGAAGTGAAATCCCAAAAGTTGGACATTGTGACGAGGAAAGGGAGACATACTAAATCACCTTTTAGAAGTCCACAGGTTTCAGTAGCAGGTGTTGCTTCCTATTGCTCTTTAGTAATCAACGTGGACTTTTTGTATTATTAAAAGGAATTCATCTGAAATAGTTTTCACAATGCAGTGGATTCTGTTACCCACACCAATGAAAAGGAGGATGAAAATAAAGAAGATAAGGTTCCCGTTGTCATAGCATTAGCAGCCAAAGCCAAAGAAACTCAGCTTTATGGTGAGGAGACATTGAAGCTTATGAAGGATCAGAAGAATTTAAATGATTCAGCAGGAGGCAAGATGATGGTAAGCAAATTAGCTTTGCATGGATCTTAGATAGGAGATGTTTTAAGGAAATAAATTTTTAAAGCCAAGATTAGCTAACAAAATTGAAACATTTGCCACTGAAAAGATGTTAAGAGTAGTAATAGGGCAAAAATTGTTCTGCTCTTGGAACTATACAAGTTATTTCATGAACAGTGCATTTTTTGTTATTGTCATGGGCCCCATTGCTATTGGCGTTCTGTCAATTCTATTATTTGTAGTTTTTTGAACATTGACTAAGGGCAGTGTCCTTATTAATGCATTATATAACCTCATATATTGAAGTGTTAGGTCAACATCTATGTTTTTGTGATGACAAATTTGATGTTTAATTGAGCTATGCCAGATAGAAGTAAAGTTGGGCTTTGATAAAGAAAATCTAAAGTTGATGGTGCCTTTCATATAATTAGAAATGATTGCGTATCACTTTTTCCATCCTTACTGTAAAACAAAACTTTGAAGAAAACATTAGTAGAAACTTAAGCCATAAGTATATGGTTATGGGATTTGATGATGAGAAATCCGAGGAGCTTTGGAAAAAAGGGGAATTATAGACTGATGTTTTAAGTTGTAATTCAAGTTTATGAAGATATCAGCATAAATTGCTTTGAGATTTCAGATATTCAACTGTATGAGCAATTATTTTGTGAAGGTTTTATTACCCAAATTTGTGTTATATATTCCCAGTTTTTCAGCTTACTTTTCCTCTTATTTTCCTCTGACTGGCTTATCTTGTGTATTTGTGACAGTTATGCCTTATTCTGTTTGTTACTCTTCTTTTGCAGGGATTCGGTCAGCATAGACGAGGAAGCAGTCAACGACGAAAGAGAGGAAGACCACGTAAACTAATAACAATGAGCCTATCAGCTTTAGACTCTGGTCTGTAAGAACTTCAATCCTCAATCATCAATCAAATAATCATATATGTTTTGAGATGCACAACACATACTAAAATTGTAGGTAAAGAGGAGCTTGGAATTCAAGACGTTGCTAATGAAATAGTTGTAAAAGGTCAACCAATTAATGAAGTTGAATTGCCAATACAGACCAAGGTGGAGTCCACAGGTATGAGGGGTTTAGAATTTCAAATTTTTTTGGCCTTCCTATGGGGAATGCCCGTTATGACAGTTATCAAAGTAGATGGAGTTTCTAATTTATCCATCAAGGCCCAAGGATATAGTAAGCCATGTAGCTTGAAGAGAAAAATCCATAAAAACGCTCTTGAATTCTAAATTTGTTTGCAGTTGAACCACAAAGCAAGTTGTGTTTTATTGAACTTTTGAACTACTCTTGTTTGGTGCTATGGAGTATTAGTTTAACAGTAGCACGTTTAATATTCCTGATTTTCCAAAAAGAGGCAAGATATAAAATAACCTGCTTAGAGGGATGGTTCATATTCATAGTAGACTCTGATATCAAATGATAAACTATTTCTAATCCTTTTAATGGTTTCAGCTGCAAAAGTGCTTATAAGTTTCTGAATCGGTTTCTGTTTTCTAAGTTTCTTTGAACAGGTTAGAACAATGTTTGCCTTTCCAACTTCTTTCGTCGATACGTCTAGAGCCTTTTTAGTGGCTTACAGATCATGGAAAAATTAGAATGCTTACTTATCCTTTAATGAGCACTGCTACCAAAGTCTTTCTAGGTTTCTGAATTTCTGTCTATGGATATCTAATTTCTAAATGTCCATTTCCTTGATGCAGTCTCCATAGTGTTGACTAAAGTTTTAGGTATGACATGAAGTTCCTTGCCAGCCCAAGCAAAATTAAGCCTTTTTTTTGTTTGGCAACAAATCAGTATGCGCTGTGTTTATAAATTTAGAGATTTTCTTGAAACAAAGACCATGCCATGGGAAGATATGCTATCTTGCCTCTAGAATCTGGTATTTGAATACAGGCGTGCCAATGATCCCTTCTCTTTTTCCTCTTTTTATATTTTAGTGAAACACAGGAACAAGAAAGTCAGAATCCACAAGCGTGCATCTATTACACAAATATTTTATGTCTACTTTTCCAATAACTGAAGCTCAGTTTGTAACTTTTGAAATTCTGAAGCTGTGCTTACAGGGGGAACAGCTGGAGCTTCTCTGGCAGATTGCTTGACAAAAGAAGTTGACATGGCAGTTTCCACTGTGTCAAATCCTGTTGTTGATGATGATCAACCTCTATCAACATGGATTGGGGGAACGCACTCCTCTGCCACCGCTGAAGAATTAGGTAAGTTGCTCAAAATACTTGCAGATTACAGTCTGTGTTCTAGTAATTTGCTTGACTATTTGTTTTGTACTCAGTATTATCCTCCGAAAGGCCTTCTAATGGATTGTATGAGACAAGAGCAGGACATGCCGATTTAGCAATAGTACCTTCTGAGAATGAGGCCCACGGTCACATAACACCAGATGGAAATGGGTGCCTGCCTTTTGAAAAGAGGTCACTGGTATGGAAAACAATTGAATCTATGGAAATTTTCCAAATCATGCCACAAAAACCTCATTTTCATCCTTTAGCTGATTGTAAAGAGGAGTATCGTGAAGGTTCAGCCATTGGTATTATGGTAACCTTTGCCAGTTTGTTTGAGAAGATAACATCACTGCAATTTGATGATTCTGAAAGTATTTTGGTGAGTACTTTGGAAAGTCTTCTTGATTTGGAGAAGCATGGATTTGATGTTACCATACCAAGAAACCGCGTGAAAGAATTGCTGTCAATTAAAGATGGGAAAGAAGAGCTCCTGAATAATTCAAAAGATGTTGAAAAGCAGGTCAGGGAGCACTCTGATGAGAAAGAAAAATTGGATGCAGAGATAAAGGATATTGAAAAGAAGATGATTGAGTTACAGGAAGAACTTGCTGCATCCAAGTCAGTGATGGAAATGAAGAAAAGTGCAATTTCGAGGTTGCAGTTGCACTTGGACACCATGAATAAACACATTAGTGATGCTCGGGATAGTTTTGAAAAAATAGCTACTGCCCCTTGGAAATGCCCTGACGCTGTGTAGCTGATTCTGTTTTCTTGTACATGTGCATACGTAGGCGCAGCTGACTATGAAAATTGTGACATTAGCACATCAGCAGTAGTGGTTGATAAAAATGTATGTAATCTGCTCATTTCTGCTCTGTATTCATGTAATGACACATCTAGAACTAGAAATGACTTTCCATGGTTGCTGATAGGTCATATAGCGGCAAGGGGATGCAAATGGAGATGTGTCACTGATATGGTAAATGTAGGACTTGATTGGTGCTAGGGCATGGATGTATAACTTGATCGCGCTTAATCCTAGGGCATTATTTGTAGTTATATGTGCAATGAACATGAAGGTGTTTAGGCAACAAATCGATGAAATCATGTCTAGCACCACCTGCCAATTGCTAAAGAACATTGCTTGGAAGCTGAAATACTTCATTTCGAAAGGGAGCCAGTTCTTTGCAAAGCTGCTGTGCTTTGGGTTGGCTACTGGGAATTTTCCTGGGTTTAGCACAAAAAGAGGTCAATATTTGTCCATTTTTTGGCTTTTTAAATTCAATCAAGTACCTCTAAAATCACTTTTGATTCAGCAAAACTGTTCCAAGCCAACTGCTGCTCTAAAACTATCAAGAAACAAAGAATTCAAGATTCAAACCAACTGGGGTTGGGTCTAGTGGAGAGGGGCTAGTCCCCCACTTGCGGCAACCCCAGGTTTGAATACCAGCTTGGGAGAGCTCCCACCCCGCAAGGAGTCCTATAGTAGCTCGAATGAGAATTAGTTTGGGCTCGAATTAGAATTAGTTTGGGCATGGTACGGATTTAAAATTGTCTTCCATGTGTTAGGCTCCACCTAAGATATCAGAACAAAAAAAATTCAAGACGCTGTCCTCGCAATCGGTGAAGTTGGTAGGTATATGGGATGATAAACCATCGCACCGAACTTCACCTGCTAGTCTTTATTATTATTATTATTTTTTTTTTTAAGACTCGTACTAGTCTTTTATGTATTGCGCAACACAACAACAAGAATTAGGTACTATCCATACCACAGCAGCTAAAACTGATTAGAAGTAACGACACAAACCAGACTAATAAATTTCATTCTTTCAATTTTCATAACCCAAAAGGAAAAAAAGGATCAGAGGTTCATATCATATCTATTGTGACTACAATTCCAAGTTTGTTATCATATGGCCCGACGGGTATCTTCAAAAAAAAAATTATTATTATTATTATTATTATACACTTATAATGCAAGTTTTTTTTTTTGAATTATTTAGCTAGGTGATAATAAAATTATTTTTAAAATTACAAATATTTAACCGCAAATATCTGTATTTTCCTTTTATATTCATCTATACATATATAGATTTTATTAGAACTAATTATAACTTATGTTTAAGAATTATGCCTGCTCGACTTTGGCAAGATATCTGTGGATTATGTGATAGAATTGGAATGGGATGGTAGCAGCAAGTAGTGAGTACATTGGAGTTAAATAGTGTTGAAGGAAAGCAGGTAGCTGACAATTTTCAACCTAGTCAGCAAAGCACGCATTGGCCAGCTACGAGAGAGGGCCCATCACCCTGAGACCTACATTTTTAGCTCTAGAAGTTCCTGCAGTATTATTAACTCTCAATTTGCAATCCATTTTTCATGAAAAGTCTGGACTGTCAGCCGCATTGATTCTACGGTCCGATAAAATTCAACTATAGTTTTTTTTAGAGGGAATTTAACTATGCCAATAAGGATTTTGGCTATTAGATCGAAACAACGCACGTAATTATAATTTTTTTTATTTGATGAAATTAAGTTTTTATATTTTTAAATTTGACTCTTAAGGTTCTTTTTTGTCTTATAAGTTGATGGTTTCCTCTTATTTGTATGTAACTCGGACAAAAAAAAAAAAAAACTGCAACTTGTTTTTTCCTTAGCATTATAATATTAATTAAGTTAGTCTGTCGTTTTTTAATCCCGGAATTGGTTGATTGTTAGCATCCAATTCATTGATGATGGTGGGATATGGGTTTGATGCTACTACTCCATCCATTGCTCAAATTGAAATAATTAGCATTTACCATCAAACTGAATGAATTAATTGTGTATACCAAGTGTCTAACTACATTTTAGATAAGGGTGGTGATATCCCTATCCTCGACATGCATAGTAACATTGAGGATAGTGACAATTACTTCCTTATCTTTTTATTTTTTTGAAAATTTTATTTTTTATTTTTTTTAAAATTTAAAATTTAAATTGTACATGATAAACCTGTCATATAAGAATTTAAACACTCATATCCTTACTAATCTAACGAAAAAATATTAAACCAAAAATATAATAGTCGCGACACAAATTTTTATTCTTTACATAATCAATTTTTTTAAAATTTCGTGTACGGATACGATGAAATCCACATATAATAGAACAATGAGGACATGAATGGTTGATGTTAGCAATAAATTTCATGTACGTGTGCTATTCTACAATTGTGGTGCACGCTGTATGGAAAGGTCCAGGTTGCATGTGATGAAAAGCATGGCAAGTGATGAAAAGTAACTCAGAAACCTAGTGGTTCACATATAGTAATTATTTCTGAAAGTTTTAATTCTCTCCCACCATAATTTAATGAATTGGATGGATCTAAATCTGCTTCACCAGCTATCTAAATTAGCAGTTGCTGGTTATACATCACTCAGCAATTAAATTCACCTGAATTATTTAACATAGCACCCATCAATTTGTGTTGACAGTTATCATTTAATTAAGAGCCTAGTTTTACAGCAACAAGATTATATTATTTTCTTGAACTTGAAGACTAAACTAATAGTATTCTGAGCTAATTATGAGACGATGTTACAAAATCAAGTGTTTTTAAGCCTGAGAATCTCGGACCAAAAGATTCAGGTTCAATTAGTATTTTTTTTAAATTTTTTTGTCTGAATTTGTTATGAGTAAGACTTATTATATGATAATTAGTTAATGGGGAATAAAATAAATCCAATTTCAGTGAATTGAAATATACATGCAACATAGATACATACATCGTTTTGGGTTTAATTCGTGGAAAAAGCAATTATAAATTTATTTTACTTGTGAAATGTAATTTAATTCTTTTAGTTGCATAAGTTGGATTATTTACTCTTGAAAGGATAAGTAAGATCACAAATAAACTTCTACTAGTCAATAATTAATTGTTCTCTCTCCCTTTCAGTAATTGTATTTAACAAAAAAAAAAATATAAATGATAATTTCTCTTTAAAGGTAAATTGAGATGTGAGATTCTCTTTTGTGTAGTCCATCGAAATTTAGATCATATTATTATTTTATTTATTAAAAAAGATAAAATGAAGTTCAAATAAGAATTGACATCATGAGCATTATTGTTCGTGTACTAGTTTCTTGTTGGTTGTTGAATTTATATACTCTCTTTCTAAGAACCAACTTTTGCAAGAAAAATTTATTCATTTTTTACCCAATTTTCATATTGTGTATTTAAATTAATGAGGCCTATGGTTTAGACTAAGACCCTTGAGGTTCAAGGTATCATATTCAATTTTCCATAACACCATCAAAGTTTACTCCTTTAATTATCATCGCACACAGTAGATTAAATTTTCGCATTAAATATTTCATATATAATTAATAAAAATGTGACACATATATAAAATATTTAATGAAAATTATACGAAGCAAATTGCAAAATGACAAAAAATAAAATTGTAAATTATATTGCCCTGCTCGTGGGACAATATAATCTTTTAAAAAAAAATTTGTCATTTAACGATATGTGATGCAGTGAACCGCTATGTATATCATTACTCGATGCTTAATATATATTATAACTATATATATTAGGTTAAATTTTTTTTCTGTAACTGACCATTTAGTATAATAGACTCCGAGAAGTTAGACAGGGAAGGATCTCTTTTTATTGCAAGAAGACAACAGGGAGAGCCAAAGACAGAACAGCATAATCCAGTACGTACTTATAGCCTCTCCTTAATCGTGGGCTTAGTTACAATTACTTTAACAGGTCGCAGAAGGGACTGTGAAACAGAAGATATTTTTTCTTGTTCTTTTTTAGCATGGAGGTGAAGTGAGGAGAAGGGATTCGAGCCGCACTTCTTACAAGTGCCATGCCCTTGAAGCTGACTTTATTTTATCAACTTCATCCCTAGAAAACTGTAACTAAAACATGAACATAATTTATATCCTCCAATTCTTGATATTTTATTTTCTCTCTTTTTCTTTCAAATACACAGTTCAGGATATGATATAGATAGAATTAAAAATGGTGAAATAGACTGCATATATATATGTGTGTGTATAATTAATAAGTTCTGTTCAACCAACGTATTTAATATCTTTTCTCTTTTCCCCTTCATAACAATAACTACAAGTCTGCTCTTTAATGTCAATTTTTCACTCACTTCTTTTTTTTTTGGGGGGTCATTGCCTTGCCACCACCATCGCATGACTTCACTGTCCTTTGTCAGTCCTTTTTAAGCAAACTCTTCTCTCTGTCACATAAATAAAATGACATTAATTACTTATAACTGTACTTCACTTCAAATAAAATCGTGCATGTGTACAGTAATGATTTTTTTTTTTTAAATAAATAAATTAGCAGCTGAGTTTGTGGGTGTTAATCTTTATCCTTTTCCTTGATGATGCTGGTTCCGTGGTTTCATGCTTTTTTTGTTGGATATTAACTAGTTTATTAGTTGGCAGCTTGTTTAGTTAATTACTGGCTTACTGCTATAATAAATTAATCATTATCCTGTGGGCGCTCTCTCTTTAATTCACTGGGGTTGTTCATTTTTCTCGTCTGTGCTATTGTTCTTGATTTGCCTGCTTTTTCAGTTTAGCTTGTTCCAGCTGCATGCTTCTATATGAATTTTGTTTACCCTTTTAACGAACAAGTGTCATTTCTGTATTAATTCTACTCCAAACTCAGGTCATTAATCATCTTCTCCTTCTTCTTCTTCTTGTATGATTATCTTGGTAGGTAATCTGTTCCCTGATAGAGGAATGATATAACTCTTAGTAGATGATAAACTCTGTCCTTTTTAAACAGCCCAACTTACAGAAATACAGCTGTTCTGCGTTCTGTTCTGACATGTTCTGCTTAATTACTTTCTTAATCCACAAGAAACTATTAATCTTTAACACTCTGAAATAGTAAATTTTTTTTTTTTACTTTTTGGTGTATCCAATATAGTAAGTTCTTTATGACTTTTTCTGCTTCTGTTTGCCCCTAATTAACTGTAATTGACCTGTAACCTCCACCATTAATGCTGCCCGAACTATTTCTACTTCTGTAGACTTTGTATATGTATATAAAGGATTCTTTAAGCAACATTTTCTTCACATAATAAAGGTGCAGGTTTCGCAAGAAAAGAAAATGAGGGCTTTTGCAGCTAAGATTAAGGAGGGAAACGAAGGAAAAGATGGACACCCATCTGTTGGTCCTGTGTATCGCAATCTATTATCTAAAAATGAATTTCCTCCGCAGGATTCTGATATGAATACAGCATGGGATCTTTTCAGGTACTTGATAGTTTCTGTTCTATTTATATATACTATTTTTGTATCGTATGGTACATATAGAAGAGAAATTCTGTCAAATCAGAATAATTTAAATAGGATGGGTATCATAAAATAATCATTACAAGTTAAAAGCTGACATCATATGATTATTTTATACTTCGCGAAAACAGGACAGTATTAAGTGGATGCCTTTGTTCAGTTCCATTGCTTGCTACCTTTTTTATTTTTAGGCTCAAAGATGTACATGAAAGCCAAACGATGCATCAATTGGATATAATTTTATTAATTTGAGTTTTGACAGTGAATATTTCTTGATTTCCAGTGCATCTGTTAACAAGTATCCTGGAAATAATATGCTTGGTTGGCGTAAATTTGTTAATGGAAAGGTAATTATACCAGCTTAAACTAAACGCTAATGCAGATTTTTTTCACAACTGGAATTGTTCTGGGTATCTGCCTTTCAACTTTAACTGGTTTTATATATATATATATATATATATATATACATATAGGTGGGGCCTTATGTATGGAAAACTTACAAGGAAGTGTATGAAGAAGTTCTGCAAATAGGCTCTGCTCTACGAGCCTCTGGTGCTGAACCTGTGAGTATACATGAGTACTGGTATTGTATTTGGGTGGCTTTGGGTATTATTAAGATTTGGTAACCTTACTACTTTTCTCTGATTTCATTGTTCTTTGTTTGCTTCAATGATTTTTCTTTTTAATGACAGGGTTGCCGCGTTGGAATTTATGGATCAAACTGTCCTCAATGGATTGTGGCAATGGAGGTCTAGTTTCTTATATTTCTCATCTATGGTAGTGAAATATTCATTGTTTTCAATGAATAAATTAAAAAAAAAAGAACTTTTTTTTTTCTTTTTTGTTCAAAACTTTGTCCAGGCTTGCAGCGCCCACAGCTTGGTTTGTGTACCTCTCTATGATACCCTTGGTGAGTAAGCTTCTTTATAATGATTTTGCCAATGTTATTGTTTCTTGGTTGAGGATGGCCTTAGGCTCAAATGATTAGGCTGCAGAGAGTTTAGTTGACTAAATTTTTCTTGGATGCAGGACCAAATGCTGTAAATTTTATTATAGACCATGCAGAGATCGATTTCGTTTTTGTCCAAGACAAAAAAGTGAAAGAAGTAAGTTCAATACAACTGACCTGCTTCCAGATTGTTTGTTCTTCCACAGAATCTTGGATATTCTAATTGTACATACCTTGCATTTGCAGTTGTTGAATCCTAATTGTGGTTCTGTTTCAAGGCTTAAAGGTAAGAGTGAATGGAGAAATATTTATTTTCTGTCCTGATAAAGTAATATTCTAATTTTCATTGTTGTTGCAGCTATTATTTGCTTTACATCATTAACAGAGGAAGAGAAGGACAAGACTGCCCAAAGGCAGATAAAAACTTACTCCTGGGAAGGGTTTCTGCACTTGGTTAGTTCCTGCACGTAAACCTTAATTTAGGAAAGCTCTGTTGTGGCTAATCTTTAAGAATTGCTTATCTTTCAGGGAAATGAGAATCCTTCAGAAATAGTGCCGCCTCATCCTTTTAGCATTTGCACAATAATGTACACTAGTGGAACTAGTGGAGATCCCAAAGGTGTTGTTTTAACACATGAAAGTGTGACAGCCTTTGTAAGAGGCATTGATATATTTATGGAACAATTTGAAGACAAGGTAAAGACTTGGGTTTCTCTGATTTCTTTGTTCTTCTTACATGACTTGATTCTGACCAACACATTTATTCTTGGCTACATATAGATGACAGTTGACGATGTATATCTATCTTTCCTGCCTCTTGCTCATATTTTGGATCGCATGATTGAGGAATACTTCTTCCGCAAAGGTGCTTCTGTTGGCTATTATCATGGGGTATGTTGCTCTACATTCTGTTTCTGATCTTCAGAATTGTAACAAGGTTCACCTACAATTTCTACTAATCATAAGTTATTGCTTATATGGGGTTTCATACTTTGAAGGATTTGAATGCATTGAGGGATGATTTGATGGAATTGAAGCCTACATTTTTGGCAGGAGTACCTCGAGTGTTTGAAAAAATACATGAAGGCAAGACTACTTGATAATACGTTCGTGTAAATTGATTTTGAATGATTTCTTTCTTTTTACTAAGATTGAACTCATCATCTGTGTCTCAGGTATAAAAAAAGCATTAGAAGAACTGAATCCTGTGCGCAGGACGATTTTTGATGCTTTGTATAAATAGTAAGTTAGTCATCTACTAATTCTGTTATGTCTCTTGAACAATCTGAAACTTATAAGAAGATGGTACACAATGAGGCTAATGTACCCTTATATTTTGTTTCCCAGCAAACTTTTTTGGATGAATCGTGGTTATAAACAGAAATATGCTTCACCACTGGCAGATTTGTTAGCATTCAGAAAGGTTATATCTCAACCTCCACTTTAAATAGACGTTTGTGAAAACAAAGAGGGTGATAAAGTAGCTAGAAGACAGAGAAATTAAGGCATTATTTCAAAAATTTTACCTACACAAGATCTGCTTTATTTGCAAAATAAGAGACCTGTTGATATGGTCTTCAACCCATTAGGAGTACCTTCACGGATGAATGGAGGACAGTTGTGATAGCCACCTACACAAAAGAATTGGTTTGCTTTTCAAGACATTCCTGAAAATGTAGATTCTACCTTGACTAAGTTGATTTCAGCCACAAAATATCTTCAAACTAATAATTATATTTACTTCTCAGACAAAAAATGAAAGAAACCTGCCCAACCTGCCTAGAATGGGATGGTTCTTCATTTCGTTATGGGGCATAAAACTTACAAGAGGTGGGGGCTTTTGAATCCCTTCTCCGGTCCCCCTCCACCTCTGAAATCTGTTCCCTCTAAGTTCTATTCACTATGCTGAATTTATGCAAAAAGAAATTGAATAATTGAATTTCAATTTCAAGCTCCAACAAGTTGCTAGCAACTTGTATACATGCCTTGGCCACCAGGGAAATTCTTAGTTGGAGCGAGTCCATGCGGACCCATATTCACATGTAATGGACTCATCATTAAAATAAGCGCATTTGTATTTGTGTGGTCTACCATGAACCTAGCAGAAAAGATCAGCTCAATGATTTGTGCTGCAAACATTGTAGAATCTTTTGTCCAGTATACTTGACTATACAAGTCATAGGAGCTTTAAGGCTATGGGCATTCAATTTTAACATTATTACCTTACAATGATCATGATTATATCCATAAAATATTTTCTAATCCTGTTCACTAGGTCAAAGCTAAGTTAGGTGGTCGTCTTCGACTTATTGTTTCTGGAGCTGCACCCTTGAGCCCTGAAGTGGAAGAATTCTTGCGGGTCACTTGCTGTGCTTTTGTGCTCCAAGGCTATGGTAAAGAACTGCATTCTAACAGTAATGAAAAATATGTGCAAACGATGCACATTATGTTAGAAAATCAAAGAAATGACACTCTTAACTAAAATTAGTTCAGTATCATTGATCTTAAACACTGACGTGAAAATTGATTTTCTTGAGTTTGTCCATAGGCAGCAATTCGTCTTCTAAAAAAAAAATTAGGAAAAACCGTAATTTTGGTTTCTTAACTATTCGTATTTATTTTATTGAGTCTCTATATTTTAATTTGACTACATTGAGTCTTTATACTTTTATTTATTTTTTCATTGAGTCCTTGTATTTTTATTTTTCTATATATTAAATCCCCGCGTCAAAATTTCAGTTCCTATATTTTAACATTATATCTAATTAAGTCCTTGTAAAATATATAATTGACTCCTTATATTTTTTTAACTGTACTAAATAAATCCTCAACAGTTTCATTTTTAGCAAATTAAATCCTTATTTTTAAATTTTTTTTATCTTAATTATTAAATCTTAAAATACATATTCTTTCATTACTTTTTTTCTCATATAGTTAAAATATAGGTCATTTATTTCTAATAAATTTCCATTAATAAAAAATAAATTATACTGCTTAAATCCTTACAATTTTTATTTTAAGTCAATTAAATCCTTATTTTCAAATTTTTTAAGTTAATTGATAAAATCCTAAAATGCACATTCTTTTAATTTTTATCTAGTTAAAAATATAGATTATCAATTTCTAATAATTTTCTATTGATAAAAATGTGTATGATTTTGAAAAAGATATATAATACAAATTTAATTTAAATATATAAATGACAAACATGTTTATATTTTTTATTCAAAAATATTTTAGCTAGTTATTAGAATTTGTATAGAAAATTAATAAATTAGTGATTTCACTAATAAATATGTAACTGATACAACTTTTGAATACAT
>CATIWM010007619.1:0-13572 GCA_949671775.1 Mallotus repandus | reverse complement strand
CTTTGAATCAAAATTCCACATCATTTGGAATTCTAAAAATCACTTCCTTCTCCCGACAATCCAAGGTAGCATAGTGTTGACCCAACCAATCCATTCCCAAACTCACATTAAAATCTATCACATCCAACAAAACTAGATCTGTTGGCAACTCTCTACCTTCCACCAACACTGGACAAGATGGAAAAACTATATTTATCTCTAACTTGTCACTAAGTAGAGTCACTACAGATAATGGAATTAATAACTTGGATGGTTGCCATCCCATTCTTGAAGCAAAAATAAGAGATACAAAAGAATACGATGCACCAGAATTAAACAAAATTCTAACATCAAAATAATAGACCGAAAGAGTACCTGCAACCACTGCATTGGATGCCTGAGCATCCTGAGGAGTCAATGTGAACACTTTGGCCTGCCCAGCCTACTGTGAAGTGGATGGTTATGTAAATCCTCTGCCACTAGGCTTACCTCCATGCCTGCCTCCTGTACCACGGCCCTGCTGACCCATAAACTATGCACCATTTTGCTGAGGATACACTGGTGCATAAAATTGAGGAGTCTGTTATAATGGCTGAGCAATTGTTGATGATGAACCCTGAAGATATGCCTGCTAATAACCATAATGTGGACATGCTCTAGCAAAATTTCCAACCTGTCCACATCTAAAACAGGCTTTTGGTAATAGGTGACAAGGGCCTTGATGTACTCGGTCACAGTTAGGACATGCATTGGCCCCTGAACCTGAACTGTTGTACTCAGAACTCTATCCACTACTACTGCTACTGGCTCCAGGTCCAAATCTGGCAGATCTGTTATGCCTGCGATTATGTCTCCTAGACATATATCCTTTTTGACCTCTATATTGTTGGGAGGTACTAATCTGTATGCCAACACTACCAAGCTGAAACACTAGTTGGTGAATGCCTTGAGATACTCTCAATCTACTACTGCTACTCATATAGGGGTCAGGAATGGTCCCATGCATGATGTGTCACCTCTCCATCTGTCTAGCCTCGTCAATGACTTGTTCTAATCTCCAATCCTCACTCTAGATACCAATATAGGCTGGGCGTAAACCTATAATAAATAAGTCCAATGCTCTTCTTTCATCCTGCATCACATCCACAACATAACGTGACAGCCTGAGAAACTCATGGGTGTACTCCTCAATTGACTAATCACCCCTGAGTATATGAACAATTGCCACTTGTAATTATCTCTCATCAAAGGTGGACAGAAATACCTCAAAAATCACTCTTTAAACTCTAACCATGCCATGGTCGACATATATAGATGGATCGACTACATAAACCAATCCTGAGCTGTAGCCTGTATTGATGACTCCGCAATCATGATCCTTTGGTAATCAGTGTATCCAAGCCTTGTTCTAGTCTCATTGGTGTTTATAAAATCCAAGGCATCACTAGTACCATCAAATGCAACTCTCCTAACTTCAGAATACAATAAAGTTGCATCAGCATCAGACATCCCTAGTTTCTTTGTTGAAGCATCTACTGCACCAGGGGCATATTTTGATTGAGTATAACCAAACCTTGATTAATTCCTCCCGTACTAGTAGCAAAGGTTGCAGTATTCATTTCTAGGGCTTTTAGCTCAACTTGTGCTTATTGCTCTTGTTTTGGAGTTGTCGTTGCCTTGGGCCTACCACTTCCTTTACATCGTGGGGCAGGAGCAGGAGCTTTATCTTGAACGGACTGCTCGCCCTCATCATATGCTGCATCTGCAATAGGAGCATTTCGTGTTCTCCTCCTAATTCTGGAAAGACACAAAAGTCAACAAGATTAAAAACACAATAAGGGAATCAATATATATATGCGGAATTCTAGAAGCAACGATGACAATAATTGACATTTATCACCCTAATCACTGCAGTAGTTCAAGAACAAACAGATACTAACAATCAAATGAACCATTGCCCATATACTAACTTTGTCATGACCTAAACCTAAAGGTATATGACCGACACTAGGGAATGGAAAAGTTGATGCTTCCGAAACCCGTAGTAAGCCTTAAGAAAATTTTACAATAAATAACTCCACCATAACATAATTCATAGTACAAGGTAGAATTTAACAATACCAAATCCAAATACAAATTATACTAGTTATATAGCTAACTATTGTGGTATCTAGAGTTTAAATATAAAATACTTATATTAAATAAACCTACACAAAATGGCCAGAGAAGAAGAAACCCGACGCAAACTTTGTCTAGGATTGTTCTGACTGTGAGATCCTGAAAAATAAATTGAGGAGAATCGGACTTCATTGAGTGAACTAATTTTATAAAATGCATGTTAGTTTTAAAATAAATATTTTAAAATCATTAGATCCTTTAAATAAATAATTATTTAGAAATCCTTTATTTTACCAAAACTGTTTTCTTATAAAAATGCCTTTCTAAAACCAGAAATGTCTTTAATACAAAAACCACTCAAGAAATTCGTATAATTTAAAGTCTTTAATGGAAAACATGGTAGAACCCTAAACCTCAGTTCTACTAGCCTTTTGGCTCTCTTAATCCAAATGATTGTTGGTCCGAGAGAGCACACTCAACCAGGGTCCAGCCACTGTCAGTCTCTTACACTAATTAATTACTGGTAACCAGAGAGCAAACTCGACTAGGGTCTAACCAGTAGACATATATCTGCCTAGAGAGTCTTACTTAACTAGGGCTCACAATCATATAATAACCAATTCTACCCATAGAGTCTTACTCAACCAGGGCTCACAATCATATAATAACCAATACACAGATCAACACTGGTGCGTACACAGTCTTGGTGACACCTACCGGGTGGCATGTTCTACCATTTCTTCCAAAAAAATATATGAATAATATAAAATAAAATAAAAATAAAATTAAACCAACTAAAGCATGTTCATCAATGATTAATCATAGTAAAATAAATGAATCATGTATAAAGTAAAATCCATCATCATAAATAAATTTATATTAATCTCATAAAATTCTCATTTATAAATAATCTCAACAAACACTTTATAAAATTTAACTCGCATGTAGAGTGTGCTGACCGACGCGTTCTCGGTTGTCCAAATGCAACGGCTCCCACTCTGGAGCTCTCTAAAATAAATAATATTTCTTTAAAACATACTTATGTATATTTATCAAATAAATTCATAAAAATTTCATAAAATTAATAAAATCAAGAAATTATTAAAATAAACTTGAAAACATCCTAAACATGACATTTGAGGCTAAAAGAATTATTATTGGTGAGTTAAAACAATTTAAATGGAAATTATGAAATTTCCATCAAAATGCTTCTGGGATTTATTTTTCAAAATCCGTGAGGAATTGGACTTCGGTCTAGTTACGGAAATTGATCAACTCAATTTATTTTATTTTATAAAAATGGTTTCATAATTTTTTGGATCGATCCCAATTTCACTGTATTTTTGGGTGGGACCCGCTGTATCCTCATCAGAAAACACAACACCTGGAAAAAAAATTTATACCAAAATGATCCTAATAATTAGTAAAGCACAAAAATAACCCCAAACAACCTAAACTATTCACTGAACAATTAAATCTAAAAATAGACCGAAATTACCTAAAAATATTCGGTAAATATTCTACGGATGTAGATCAGGTGCGTGGTTTGTACCAATAGACTTTTGGTGATGAGAAAAATGAAATGGAACCATCCTTGTTGCTTGAAACCTGCCGGAATAGTGCAGATCGGAGAAAGAAGGCTGACTAGTTCTGTACAATTCTGCACAATTTGGAAGAACTTCATGCAAAATGGACACTACCAAAAGGAAGAGGACAACAATATGAGTTTACAGTTCGAATTTGAGGTCGATCGGAGGTTGTTTGAGTATTAAACGGAAGAGAGAAAAAATTTTAGTACTAAAAGGATATTTGGCACCTCAAAAACAAACCTCCCGCTGGAAAATGCTTTCTTTCCCGCAAGACACCACTTGTATAGGTAAATGGACCCTACATGTCCATCAGCAGCTGGTCCTTTTTTTTTTCCAAATCATATGTATATACATAAATATTTAAATCAATAATAATAATAATAATACCAACAATAATTATAATAATAATAACAATAATAATATTAACAATAAGGGTCTCAATAATAATAATAATAATAAAATGATGATGATAATAAAATAAAATATTAATATTAATATTAAATTAATTTATTAATAACCCCATAAATTTAGATTATTGCAATGAATTCCTAAAATACCTTACGTTCATTTCTCTTCTCTTCATCTCTTAATCTTTCTATTAATTTATTTTAATTTTTTTTAAATTTTTAAAGCCGTATTTATCCCCTCTAAGGCATTTTCAAATTTTAATATGACTAAACAAGTGGTATTTCTAGAGTTAAGGTTATTGCTAGCCTTATTTTGTTCTGATTTTGATCTCACGGACTTCTCAGTAAGTCCATGGACTGCGAGTCCTCTTTGAGGTGTTTGTAATCCATTTTGGAATCTTGTGTTCCAAAGACCAAAAATAATTTTGCAAAGAGTGAAGTTGTATTTTATGTAGAATGATTATTGATCATCCTTCTAGTACCATATATACACAATGCCTAATTACTTAAAAAATGTAAAACTCTATGAATTTTAACATTTTTAGCATGTTTTTTCAACCTTTACTTAAAAAGTTATAAACTTTACACCTTTTAATAATTTTACACATTCTTTCAATGTTTATAAAAAATTATAAATTTTATAATTTTTAAGAATTTAACACATTCTTTTAAAAAAAATTTATCAAAAAATTGTTAAAATTCATAAAGTTTATAATTTTTTAGGTAATTAGGCCAACATTAAATTATATATGTTCAATCAATTTTTTAATATATTATAAATTATTGTACTATTTAATGTTGATATGGTACCAAATTAAGTGATTATTATGACATGATGAATTTCAAAAAAAAAATTAAAAAAAAAACATAATTCTTCAAATTAAGTGATTAACTTACAATAAGTTTCAACAATACTTATTGAACTACTGGCTAAACAACTACTACTAAACGACCTACCTAGTTGCAACTATTACTCTTTTTAAGCTACTCCACTTCATTGCATCACACTTCCACTAGGTAACCCTTATATAATCAAATATTATCAACCACGACAGGGCCAACTATATAATCAGCTTTCTATTCATTCTCGCTATTGGGGGTGTGTATCAGTCGATTTGGTTCGGTTCGATTAAAAAATATGTAAAACTGTATAAGTAAAATTGTAACCAAATTGAACCGATCATAAGGAAAAACTATGGGTCAAAATAAATTGAGCTTCATTTTTTTACAAGATAACCTAGATTATAATGTAAATTGCAAATAAACTATAACATGACCCATGATATTTAGAAATTTACAACAATTTCACAACCTCACAAATCCAAAATATGTGCAAAGTAATCTGTCTAACATCAGACATCTGTGCAGAAGAATTCACAAACTCCAGTTCACACATAATTATAACTAAAAAATAAAACCAACACCACAAATTCACAACGGGAGCTTCATTACAAATTTTACAAATACAACACCAAAGATTGAGAAAACAAATATCCTTTTACATAACATTTCAATAATATCTGCACTTTATCTACATAAAAGTACTCTAAAAACTTAATAAATCTGCATAAAAAAGAAAAAATACAATTAGTAAAAATTTGGAAGTGTATTTAGATGTAGCAAACAACATATAACAACCAAATAACAGTGAAACAACAAGCAAAAACAGTGGCGCAGAAACATCACCAGCAGATCAGCAGTAGAAATATCAACACCAAAATAATATAAGGCAGCAGAATTAATAGCAAATTAGCTGAATTATATTACAACATATAAAGAAAGTTGAAGCTGAAACCAAATACAACAATAGATCAACATTAGGAAAACAAACTAAACAAATTGAGGGCAATATTATAACACCTGAATGCTAAAATTATTAGTTTGAAAATAGGTGTTTGACGGTGCCAACGTAATTCCAACATTCGACAAACCTAAAAATTGAATATAGGAAGAAATATTAGCACAAAACAAATCAAAATATTAGAAAAATATTTAAAGATGAATGAAGTGTATACCTTTTCCAAAGTTTTCAAGCTTGTCAATTTACTCTTCAATACATAGAGATTGAGGTGACATTCAAAGCCAATCTTGTGTACAAATTAAAGATTCAACAACTTTAGGAGTAAAAAATGACACAGCGAGCTAGCGTGAAAATAAACAAGGCTAGTATACAACTAAGCCTTAAAGAAAAACAACCAAGCTTCAACACATAAACTTAAGAAAAAAAAATTAGAGAAAATTCTTGTATTATTCAATTCTTAAATTATGAGAGAACAAACCACCTATATATAGAGTGACAACAACCCAATAATCCTAATTTTTAATAGGAAATAAAAATAAAATCCTAGCTAATGTAGGAAAATCTAATCCTAACCAAGGTAGGAAAACTAAAATGGAAATAAAAAAAAAATCCTAGCTAAATCTAAAATTCTTCCCTTATTAAATTTAAGTAAATAGAAAAACTAAATAATAATAATAATAATAATATAACCCATGTAAACCCTCTGCATCACATAACCCAAAAATATAGAGTGGAATGGTGTTCTAATTTAGCAAGTCTAATTGGTGCAATAATCCACTAAAAAAATAACATGTAACCACATTCACATGTTTAGTGAATGGTTTTTATTGTGTATATGTATATTTTTTTATCCCTCAAAGCAAGAACATTGGTGGTTATTTTTTCAAACTATTTTTTCTATAATGTGGTGCAATATAATTGATTTGTTATTTCAAATCAGATGATGATATGAAATAATTGTGTTAGGCTATAATTTCTCTTGAATTGGAATTACACCTCATTCTTTATTATTGTCAATTATTACATTAATTTTTATTTAATTTTCATAGAATTCATTGGTAATTAATTAGGTTTTATTTAATTTTTAGTTTATAATTAGTGTGAACTCAGAATTTTAGTCAATAAGTTTAGTTTTATTTCCTTTTCAGCTTTTTAGCTAATTTTATGTCTTTTTGTTGTCTTTTTAGAAAATTTTGCATTCTTAAAGTGTCCAAGATAAAACTACACCTTGAGAAACTTATTTTTAAAGATATCCATAATATATATAAATGTATGACCTATGAAGGAGGGGACATGTAAAATTACAAAAAAATCTTCAATTATTATTATATAAAAACTGGATAATTTAGTCACTAATTACTAAAATAAATTAAAATGTAATGGTAATTTAATTGAAAGTACATTTCCTATTTAAATTAGGTTAATGTCTATTTTATCTCTAATAAAAATAAAATTAATTAAAATATAATTCTAATTTAATTGAAAGTATGTTTTCTATTTTAATTAGGTTAACTTCTATTATGTTTTTTATTTTAATTAGATTAACTTCTATTTTATCTCTAATTAAATTAAATTAACTAAAATGTGATTCTAGTTTAATTTAAATTATAGTTCCTATTCTAATTTGGTTAACTTCTATTTTATATCTAATAAAAATTAAATTAATTAAGTATAATTCTAATTTAATTGAAATTATGTATAATTCTAATTTAATTGAAATTATGTTTACTATTTTAATTAAGTTAACTTCTATTTTTTTTCTGATAAAACTAAATTAATTAAAATTTAGTAGTAATTTTTAAAAAATATATATTTTTATTTTAATTATGTCTACACTAATATAAATAAAATTAAATAACATAATTTTATAAGTCTTAATGTATTAAATTAAAGTTAATAAGTAAATAATTAAAATCAAAATTAATAAATTTTATAGAATAATTAATTATGAAAATATTAACATAAAAATGTTGAAAGATTGTTGTGTTGAAATAGAAATTTCATAAATAATGTAATGAATTACTATATTAAAACTCTATTAAGTTTGTAAAATTAGATTATTATTTAGATAAAATATTAAAAGAGTGTTGTATAATTATTCAAATAGAAAATTTATTAAAATTGCAATAAATTATTATGTTATAATGTAACAATTATCAAGATTGAAAAATTAGATTGACATATAAACAAAATAATATTCTCATTATTTTTAAATACTTATTAAATTAAAATTTATTAACAACAATTATAATTAAATTAATTAAAAAAAATTATTTGTCTTGTACCTGTAGTCATATTTTTAAACATATAGCATATAATTCGTTTGAGCGTAGTATTTCTATAAGAAAAATAATATAATTATTGTTTTTAAATATCTGTATAAAATTTAATAAAAAAGAGTTAAAATTAAATTATTTAATCTTTATCATTCAATCATTAGTTGAAATAAAAAAATAACATTAAATTACTTTTGAGTAAATAAAAGTATTAATATTAAAAATATTGAAGAAATAAAGTGTTACTGTTTAAATAAAAAATTTACTAAAATTGTAATAACTTATAAGTTTAATGAGGTTGTAATATTTAAATTGTCATACAAAGAAAATATAACTTATTCTTATTTTTAAATTTTTTATTAAGAAAAGAATATATAATTTTTTATTGCCTTATGCTTAATTAAAATCAAAATATTTTTTTATATAAAATTAGTTCTAGAATTAAGAAAAATATATATTATTTATAAAAAAAATATTGAACGAATATTATATAATTATTTAAATAAAAGATTTATCAAAATTGGAATGGAGTGTAATAATATTAAGTTAAAATTAAATTGTTATATAAATAAATAACACTTTTACTTGATAATAATAGTAACAGTGATGATAATAATAATAATTATATCAAAGTATATGTTTAATAATTTATTTACTCTCATAAGTCTAAATTTTTTTTGTTTACATGAAAAGCACACGATTGTATACTAGTTTTCATAAAATGAGGAGAATTTAAAGGTGAAAAATGACTATTTTTGCCCTTGAACAAATTTTAGATATTTTTCTTCATAAAAAGAGAATTTTGACTCTAGGAAAAAGGAATGGAGAGACGGCTACCAAAATATTTAAGCATGGGATTGAAGAGATTAAAGAGGATTGAATATTCAAGATTGTTTCACCGAGTTTTTTTTTCTTTACTTCTTTCTTCATATATCTATTATATCATGTTTGATCTCTTTGTAATATTTGAACAATTTATTATGAGTAGTTAAATTATTTAGGGTTTAGTTTTGGAGTAGCTAGTTAGATTTGTCAAAATTTTTATTTTTCTATTAATGAATTGATTTTCAGTTAATTTTATCAGTTGTGTTTAATGTATTGTATTTAATTGAGGGCCTGATTGAATGTATATTTATGGATAGATAGCTATCAACAAAAGTTAAGTAATTTGCTAGCTTCTAACTTATAAAACTTAGGAAGCTCGACAAGGAAAGTAGGTGAATCTTTCCGGAATACTGAATTATTAAGAATTTAATAAGCTTTGATTAACTAATAACCATGAAAATAAGTTAGTAATTAATCTCAGCATTTTTGAATGATCTCAAAAGAGATTTTAGGTAATATAAAATAATTTATTCTTATGATCAATTAAATAGTTGAATTTAATTTCGTAATTCAAGTTCTAACTGATGAAATAAATTCAAATTCTAGTTCATTCTATTGATTTAATTTAGGTTAATTAGAGCAGACAATTTATTTTAATTTATTTTAATTTAATTCTTACAATTTTAATTTGATTTTGCTAGCTACGGAAGATGGAATTATAGTTAATACTTGGTGCCCTTTTCTTGTGGTATGCACATTCACTCGTCACTTTATTACTTGCCATGATCTATGTACTTGTGGAGTTGTGCTAATATTCTTTCTTGTATTAAAAAAAACCTTAAATTAAAAAAAAAAACTCAAACTAAAATTCCTTTTATTTTCATATACTCTGTCGTCACTACGACCGCACAACATTAAAACTCACGCTACCATCATTGCAGAGAACTCATCACCCTAGATGCAAAGAATCAAAATTCAACAAGTTGATCTGTAGTATCGATGGAGTAGGAATCGTCTCGTCGTCCTAGACACAAAAGAATCAATTGTGAAATTTAGCAAGTCAGTCTACACTTTTTTTTGCGAACTTTTGAGTGTTTATGGTGCATGAAGGTGGGTAGTGGTGGTACAAATGGAGTGACGTGAACTTCAAATGGTGTCTATGGTGCATGATGGTGGCTAATAATGGTAGTGTAAATCACCATAGGAAGAGTAAATTAAAAAAATAAATAAGATTTTGGCTACAAATTTGTATTACTTTCAAATTGCAAGTCAATAATTTTTTACATATTATTTAAGTATATTTTTTTAACAATTGAGAGATCACAAAAAGGGAGGGATCACACCTATAACCTCACATTACAATATTCATTACCTGAGTCATTTAGGTTTTAAAGAGAGGACATTTAAATACATTTTATACAAACATGTTAGCAACTTTTTCACCCCTTACAAGCTCTAAATCACGTGAAGTAGCATATTCTTGTACATTGTAGCAAGTGATGAGCTCAATGAAATAAACAAAGTTATTTCAGAGGTTAAATAGGCATAAAAATAGAAGTTGATGAGCACAAGAGATTAAATTGAAAATTGATGAGAAAAATAGACTAAAATAGTAAGTTTGGGGTGAAAATAGGTATTTGGCCATTCATTTTTATAAAATTATAAAAAATATCAATTTGCCTTGTAAACTTAGCATTAATGAACACTTAATCCCAAAATTAACTTGGGAGCAATTTACTTATTTTTGTTTAAAAGCCAATAAAACCTTTAAAAAAAAAAAAAACTTAATATAGTATTAGTCCGTAGCTCGTGCAAACCCAAGCTTTGTGTGAATTATAATTTATATAATGAAATAATAGTTATGCATATTTTATAGTAACTCAATAAATAATTAAATAATAAAATATAAATGCAAATATAAACAAAAAATATAAGCAACAAGTAATTAATTAGTTTAAAATAAATTTATTTTTAAATAAAAAATAAAATGAATTACTCAAATAGCAAATATTACATTTAACTTTATAACACACTATAGAGTGTTCAGTTCACCGTAACTAAATCAATAAAATATATTTTAGAGTTTGAAAATAAATTTCATAAATAGTAGAAGATGAACTTCAATTTAGAGTGTAACGCTAAAAATGCATATTAAATTTCGACTATCATTTGCTATTGAATTTGTGAAAAAAAGCAAATATTTTAATAATTTTTTATAAAAAATAAAAATTAATTTGCTGTAACTTGATTAAAAAATATCTAATCAGTATTGTTATATTATGAAATTCAATTACTAATAAACATTCAGAAATTTTAATATTATTGTTAAAGTTATGACATACATTAAAAAGAGAATTAGTGACTATTAGTTCTTGAATGTATGGAGAAAAAAAAAAGATATAGATGTAGAAAAATAGAAAAAAAAAGAAGGAAAACATAAATTTAATTTCAAGAAAAATAATTCAAAAATAAAAGCTTCTTTTATATGGAACTGTTATAATACGATAATAAAATCAAAATAACTGATAACAAAATTTAATAGAAGTTATTAAACTGCTGCAATTCAATAACTTATTGTATATGATTTTGATAATTTTTAATGAGTTAATATCAATCAATAAATAAAATACTTTAATGTACTCTTATACTATAATAGTGGAATAAATATAAAAATAATAAACTTTATTTATAATAAATTTTATCATTAAAATTTAGTATAATATAACTGGATTAAAGAATTATTTCTTAATTATTAAAAAACAAATAAAAAGAGAAGTTTTTATCTTATCTATAAATATTTATAAATTAATTAAAATTAAAAAATACTAATAAGGAAGATGGCACAATAATAAATGGTAAAAAAGAAAATACATTATATATATATATATATATATATATATATATAAGAAAACTACATATGATAATAATGGCAAAAATGACAATACATGGTCTAACATTTAATATACATTGATATTTTGGCTAGTTGATTCTAATGAATATGCAGACAAAATTAATAAATTCAAGTGGAGCAGGTGAGATATTGACATAAAATACAAGTAATAAAACTTAATTAAATTTTGAATTAATTATTGACCCACATGAGAAACATATATATGTCATAAGAGAAAAGAAAAAAAAAACACTATTAAAGATACATTAATTCACTTAAAATATATTTGTTTGAGACTTGTTGCTCTTATAAAAATAATAATTTTTACTAATATTGGTATAAAAAAAACTCTCCATGGTAGATTAAAAACACTCAAATTTAAATTTTTTTAATAGAAGTTATTTTCTTTTTTATGGATTATAAATCATAAAATATAAAATAATTAATTCAAATTTAAAAAATTTCATTTCTCACATTATACATAAATTATTGCAAAAAAAAAAAAGGAAAAGTCAACCAAAATTTGGTGTGATTTTGGTAGTGTAAAAAACAAAAGAGAAGTCAAGTCACATTAATTTCCGTGTTCTTAATCTCAGCCGGTGGGCGATTGAGGGAACAATGCATGTAGATGTAGGCAATACTTAGAGAAAAACTTATCATCAAAATGGCACGCCCCACCACATCAATCATCACCGTCCTCAATTATTTAAGAGTGTATCTCCGATAATATTTTTTATTTTAAATATTTTAAATAAAAAATATTTTAAAAAAATTGTAAATATAAAAATAAAAAAAATTTATTACTTCAATAAACCTTTTATATTTTTAATTTTTATTTTATTTTATCTAATAAATATTAATATTTAATATATTTTTTTCTTTACTTGTACAATATTTCTAATTTTATATAAAATATTAAAATATTTTAGAGTAAAAAGTGAAATTTGACTCTCTACATATAGAGAGTCAAACTAACTCTCTACTCTAAAATAAAAATATAAAGAGTATATTAGAGACAATTTTTTTAGTTTGACTCTTTAAAGTAGAAAATTTTATTAAAATAAAGAGTTTATTGGAGATGCTATAATACCAATCATTATTTTTTTGGCAGATTATTTCGTTTAATATAATATCATATCATATAAATACACATACTTAGGTATGGGTAATTTTTTGTCTTATGTTTTTCTAGATATGGGTAAATTTTGTCCATGTTTTTTTAGATATGGGTAAATTTTGTCCATTGTTCTTTTCTTTCTTTATCTAAACCAGAAATATTCGGAAATTCTTGAATTCTAATTGATTATATATATATATATATATATATATATATATATATATATTGAATTTTGCATATGTTGAGATACGAACACTACACCACAAAGTGGTCTTTCTTTTTATAAATCACCCACACAGAGATGATAAATCTCATTAAATACCATCGGTTGAAGAAAAATATAATTAAATATTAATGGACAAAAAGTCTAATCAAAAAATGGATGATAAAATATTTTATTATTAAATAAAAATATTTAATTAAGAGTATGATTTAATTTTTTAATTAATTTATTTTTCTTTTCAAGTAATTATTATTATATTATCTAAATATCATAATTTGAAAAGAAAAATAAAAAAGTTGAAGTATCGAACCTATTTTTAATCAATTATCTTAACTCATAATATATAT
>CATIWM010007609.1:0-24226 GCA_949671775.1 Mallotus repandus | reverse complement strand
ATATATTAAATGTTGAGTTTAAAATCATTAAATTAACTTTTTAACTCTCTTTTTATTTTATATTATATATTTTTCAATTCGTTTATTATATTAAAATTGAAAATAAAAATAAATTCAATCATTTATAGTTAAAAATAAATTTATATTTTTAAAAAAATTCAGTTAAATGATTGAAAATGTAACTTAATTAAAATAAAATAAAATAAAAGTCGATTAGAATAAAAAAGAAAATAAAAAAATATAATGTATAATAGTGTATTCAAATCAATTTAATATATATGTATATATGAGAACAATTTGAGAAGTCAAAGAACTAAAACAACATTGACAATGGATATGGATAGACAAAAGCTGAAACTGAGAATTGAATGCATTTAGCAGATAATTAGTACCTGGTCTTGCTTTACCATAAATTTTTAAGTTATAATAAAAGTAATCGTAAATTTATGTGTTGCGCGGATTTTAAATAATATATACATTTTAATATAGTTATTAAATAATTTTAATAAATTTCAAATTTTAAATTCATTAAATATAAAATGTAATAATTTAGAAAGTTATTATAATAATTTTATTTAATAATGTTTTGTTAAAAGTACATATATATTTTTTAAATATGTATAGTAATAACAATAATAATTGGAGAAATAAAAAAAAATGAAAATAATTGATAAGTTACGTATCTTTACTTATGTTAAATAAAAAGAAAAATATGTTATTAATTGAATAAAAGGTGGATGTTTTAATTAGAATAAAAGATATAATTTCAAATGAAATAGAAAAATATTATTTTAGATGTAGTATAATTAAAATGTTTTATATTGAATAAAACATATATATTTTAAAATAAGAATTTGTATAAAGAGAAAAAGGTAACTAAATAAATTAAAAATAAAATATATTACATTAATTTTATTTTCTTTAATTTTATTGCTATCATTTTTAAATATAATATAATTTATTTTGAGACTATTAAATTACTATTGGAGTATGTATAATAGTTAAAGAAAATTTTTAAAAGTAGAATTTCTAATGGTTTAAAAAAATGATTTAGTGATTTGAGATTAAAAAATTACGTATTATATAAAATTTTTTAGAATTTGAATAGTATTAGAATATGTATAAAATAATTTTTTAGTTAAAAATAATATTAAAAAAATTATAATAAACGTTTTAATTTTAATAAAAATTAGAATTTTTAAGAATTTAACACATTAGATTTTAGAGTGACTACTCACGTATGAATATGGATACTTATTAAATTTTTGACTTTATGACTTTAAGACTCAGTATTTAATATATATATATATATATATATTAGTTTTTAAAATTATTAAATTAGTATTATAGTATATATAGTAGTGTTTTAGTTGAAATGTAACACAAAATACTATTTAAGTGATTTAAGGTAGAAAAATATGTAGTATATAAATATTTTATAATTTTTAATAAAAATTATAATTTTTAATAAGAATTATAATTTTTAATAGTTTGACACATTATATTTTAGAATGAATACTCAATTCGAGGATAGATTATCCACCTCTTGTAAGTGTCTTAAAAGTGTCGTGCCCTTTTATCCGATGTATTTAAAGGAAGGAGGATAACGTTTTCAAACATGGTCTATTCTAGGAATAAAGGATACTCATGACAACGCTGTAACAGAGCAACTAAGCTTTGAAAATGGCTTCCTCCTCCGTCGCACTTCATCATTCCACACATTGTTTCTTCATCTCTCAGGTCAATTCCAAGCTCTCAGCCTGTCTCTCTGCAATTGTTATTTTTAGTAAAACTAGTTTCTGATTAGTCTTTTTTCTGGGTAAATGTATATGATATGAAACAAACAGTTCAAGGAAGGATTGCAAGCAGCAAGACCCAGATGTTTATTTAGCAGAAACAGAGATGATAAAAGCAGCAATAGTAATGTAGTTAGACCCGTTAAAGCTTTTTCAGTGGGAACACCTCCATTTCCTCTTTTTCAACCTCCTCCCAAAGTTGAGGAATCTTCCTCTGAGGTATAATGCTCCGTCATTTCACTTCTTTTTTTTTCTTGAATTCACTATTTGGTTGCCGATAAATTCTGGGCTATTCAATTGAAGGATTTAATAAAATTCAAAATTTGTACTAACAAAACTTACTGTAGAGTTCTGCAAGTTAGTAGTTTCTAAATTGTTTTAGCATCTGATTGAGCATTTATTTTCTTGTACGTTCTTTGCCCATGGACACCTTTAGGAAGGCATTTTGTAGTATTTGTATTCGATATGAATAAAAAATCATAAAATGGGATTCTGGATGTTTTTTGCCCGTGGACACCTTTAGGAAGTTTTTGCTTTTCAAGTTTGTTATATTGCTTTTGATTTTTTTTTTCTTGTTTTGTTTCTCTCTTATAGTTGGAACCTGCAGACCCCGATTTCTATAGGATTGGTTATATTCGAAGTATGCGAGCTTATGGAGTTGAATTTAAGGAAGGTCCAAATGGATTTGGGGTCTATGCTTCCAAGGATGTTGAACCCCTTCGCCGTGCCAGAGTGAGTGACTTCATTTCTGCAGTTTGCTATGAGGAATTCTCTGCAGTATATCCATCGTTCTTCAATTTTAGCATCTGTTGTTTGGGGCAGTTATCAACCGTCTTCATCATTTCAATACTAATGTATTTTATTCTTTTTTTACGCTTGCAACTAAACAAATGGACTTCCATTTTTGTTTTTGTTTTTTTTTTTTTAAAGCATGCACTGATCTGAATTTGATTGAACAGTTGATCATGGAAATCCCCATCGAGTTAATGTTAACTATAAGCAAGAAGCTCCCATGGATGTTTTTTCCTGATATGATACCACTAGGTCATCCCATATTTGATATTATTAACTCAACTGATCCAGAGGTACTTTTCTTTCCCTTAGCATCAGAGTTATACTCTTGCTCTTAATAGCTAATTTGGTCTACATTTCTGCTCTATATGATTTTAATATTTCTTTGTGATTTTTGCTCTTTATGTACTCTTTTGCTGGTTCAATATGATTTATGGACTGATAATAGGTATACTGATAGATTCTATGCATGCTCTTTTCTTACACCAATTTTCTCTTCGTGCCAGATGGATGGGGACCTGAGGTTGGCTTGCCTTCTTTTATTTGCATTTGATTGTAAAGAAAACTTTTGGCAACTGTATGGTGACTTCTTACCTAGTGAAGATGAGTGCAGTAGCTTGCTTCTTGCTACAGAGGTGGTTGCTAACTGTATAATTGTTATTTATGTGATACATTCTATGACTTTTATTTTTGTGATGTTATGGATTGCCTTTCAGTTCATATACCAAATTTTAGTCACATGATGTTCTTACGGTTTATGAGGGATTATCTCCAAGATAAAGTTTTAGTTAATGTTTTGGGCTTATGCCTTAAAAAGATGAGGCACTGTTTTAGGGAAGCCGTTACCACAACTCTTGAATTCCACTTAAGGCTCATACTTCAAATGTGCGAAGAGCCTGGAAGCTTTGACACACACCTATTGCCACTAGTGATTACAAATACAATGGAATTTTTCTGCTGAAAACTTTATTTTACAATTCTTTAAAGTTTTCTTGTTTGATTTGATTGTCTATTGAATGATATTACTTTTTTAGCATATTTGAAGATTTCGATGTTTCCTAGATACATCAGGTCGTGTTACAAAATTTTAGGGTGCCATCATAGTTCAATTTGAGCAACTATGTTGCATATGTTGCTTATTCTCATGTATCATATCATGTTTGAATTCTTTCTCATTTCAATTTTAAATTATAGAATTGAAATGTGAGGGTAAAAACTCATCATTCACAACTCGTATATCTCCATCTTTCTCAACTTGTAAAGACTCATCTTTCTCAAGGTATTAGGTTATTCACCATCATAAAGATCCTTGGCTGTGGCAACAGGGGAAGTCTGGATGAATGAGTGGATACATTGTAGTCCATCAAACTAGCTCTACATGTGCAGGCTTTTCTAGCAGCAATCTTTTCTTTTTTTTTTTAAGTAAATAAATTTTATTTTTACTTTGTGCTACTTTCCAGTTCATTGGCATTTGTTTCTGATAAAACAGGGTGTTAAATCTTACCAATTATTCTATTCTTTCCTGTTTCTTGGCATATGTTATAGGAGGACCTGCTGGAGTTGCAGGATCAAAATCTTGCATCAACTATGAGAAAACAGCAACAGCGAGCCTTGGAATTTTGGGAAAATAATTGGGTATGAGAAGCCTGCCTATATTAGGAAGTGAAGATTCTAATTGTCCCATATCTATCGATGTTAACCTCTTAACAAAAATTTGATATTTTATCTTGCATTCAACCGCACAGCACTCAGGTGTTCCCCTCAAAATAAAGAGGCTTGCTCGTGAGCCTGAAAGATTTATTTGGGCTGTTAGTATTGTGCAATCACGTTGCATTAACATGGAAATGAGAGTTGGTGCTCTAGTTCAAGATGCAAACATGTTAGTTCCTTACGCAGGTGGGCTACTATTTTTAACATTTTTTTCTGATACAGTGTTTTAAACATAATAATATTGAAATCATGACCAAAGATCAAACGCGTCATATGTGTTTGTATGTCTATGAAAATTTTTTTAATCACTGTATCATTTGAAGTAGACATATATATTTCCCTCCCTGCAGCCTAATTCATTTTCATGATATTTTTGCATTTGTCTCATTAAGACTATGCCCGATTGCATTCTAACTGAATGGAGCAAATATATGTCTTTCAGTGATGTACAAAGTTGGAAATGTTTGATCTTTGGTTGAAAAATGTACTTGTAGCTGAAATTTTGCATGGTATAAGGCAACTCTCCTTGGTGATAGAAAAAGATTCACTGAGAGAGTGTTGACGTTACTCAGTTCCTTAAAGTGTAGGGTGGATGAATTCTTACCTAGTCTGAGACTATGCTATATATGAAGTATTTGTTCTTTACGACACTTGATTGTTAACTTTGCATTACAAACCAAATTTATAGTGCATTTTCTCTTGCTTTTGCTGGCTGAGTTTCAATTAAATTCGTCTTTGAAATAGCTCTTCATTAACATAAAATTCCTGACACGAAGAAACTGACTGTAGGATGAACTGTGAGGCAACTAATCTTTAGGATGAGTTAAATAAAACATGTACCAAAATTTTTCAATAAGGTTAAGAACCATACTAAATACAAGGTAGGCATATTGCACTTAAATCAAGAACATGCACCTGGTTAAAAATTTTATTCCTTCTTTGAATTAAAAGTGCCTTGTTAATTATCTTATTGTCATTCTTTTCTTGTACTGGTTTATTGAGTGCATTATTTTTTGTTTTAAATACATAATAACAGGTAACTTAGGAATATATTTGCATTATTTATTGTTTTAAATGCATAATAATAGGTAACTTACGAATATTTTACAGACATGCTAAACCATTCCTCTCAGCCAAACTGTTTTTTCCATTGGCGATTCAAAGATCGAATGCTTGAGGTGATGATAAATGCTGGTCAACAAATTAAGAAAGGAGAGGAGGTACTATTTTTATTTTGTCCAAAGTTTTTGTTTCGATCTAGTTGCTATATTTGTAAAATATCTATGACATAGAAATATATATAAAATGTTTGTTACTGAAAACTGAATAATGAAGCCGGATTCTGTCTAAGACATGATATTTTGATTAATCAGCAACCATTGAGACTCTGCTATTTTGTTAAGTCCATAGACATGATATTTGATTCATCAGCAACCATTGAGACTCTACTATATTTACGAGTCCATATTTTGCAACTGTTAAGAATCCATGAGTCTCGAGAGTGTTGGCCCACCCACACTCACATGTGGACTTACAAATAGGGTTGAGCTCTTCCAACACTGTGTTGGTCCATGTATATAAGTGGACTTATAAATGGGGTTCTCTACACTTTTCCAATGTGGGGTATATTCTCCAACATTACAAGCTGCTCTATTTCTTTACACTAATTCCCCTTGAAGTCCAACGGGCCAAGCCAAACTTCCACAAGCCCAGGATCATCGCTCCGATACACACATGTGGACTTATAAATAGTGTTGAACTCATCCAACACTATGTTGGCCCACTCACACACATGGACTTATAAATGGGGTTCTCTACAGTTTTCCAATGTGGGATATATTCTCCAACACTATGAATCACTCTATTTCTTTAAACTAACTCCCCCTCAAGTCCAACGGGCCAAGCCAAACTTCCCTAAGCCCAGGATCACCGCTCTATACCATGTTAAGAATCCACGAGCCTCCTATAAATGCGGTGTGGATCCGGGCCGAGCCAAACTTTCACAAGCCCAGGATCACCACTTCTGTTGGTAACTTCCACAAGTCCAGGATCACTGCTCTGATACACACACGTGGACTTATAAATAATGTTGAGCTCATCCAACACTATGTTGGCCCACGCACACGTGGACTGATAAATGGGGTTCTCTACATTTTCTTAATGTGGGATATATTCTCCAACACTACAAGCCTCTATTTCTTTACATTAACTTCCCCGCAAGTCCAGCGGGCTAAGCCAAACTATCATCACTCTTAATATGATGTTAGGAATCCACGGGCCCATATGTGAACTTATAAATGGGGTTCGAGAGTGGTGGCCCGTATGTGGACTTATAAATAGGGTTTTAGGATAGAGCCCATTTAACACAAAATTAATTGTCTTGTTTTGTGGTCATTAAAATGATGAGATTTTCTTTTTTTGAGATCAAGTTGCAAATGATCGTTGTAGGATTTAAACCTAGAAATTTAAACTAGCTGATTGGTTAGGTCAATTGTTCTTTGGTTTTATGATTGACATTTATTCATGTTCCTATACTTTATTGGTTGCTAGTTGTTATAGAATAGTAATAAATAATCTTCTAAACTTTAGCATGTATGTCATGTGTTTATCTTGGCAGATGACTGTGAATTACATGAATGGGCAGAAGAATGACTTGTTCATGCAAAGATATGGCTTTTCGTCTCCTGTGGTAATTTGTTTCTATCTTTACTCAATGGCAAAAGGAAAATTACTTTATTGTCTTTTTCATTTTCTTTTGCCCTCAGGGATAAGACTGTTGTATCTAACAAGGCATGCAAGGGACCTTTTTTTTTTTCATTGAATAATCGCCAATTCTTGTTTATATTTCATTTGAGATGGTATTGAATTAACATAACCTATAACACGTATAAAATGTGTTTTTTCTTTTGTTATGAATTCCATTCTTCAAAATTGTTTATCTAATTTGATGGTATACTTATCATATCCCTTTAGTACTTCTTTTTCTTGAGTATTCTATGACTTTTCAAGTTATGATCTTGTGTTGGCTATTGTTAGCCCAAAAAACTAATAGATTTCGGATCCAAATTGCAGAATCCTTGGGACGCTATCCAGCTCTCTGGCAATGCACGCATTCATTTAGATTCTTTCTTGTCAATCTTCAATATATCAGGCCTTCCTGAAGAATATTATCATAATAGTAAGGGTTATATGCTTTATCGTGAGTTTTTTCTTGTATAGAAATCATATGCCACTGTAGGATATGAATTTAGTGTATGTGACAAATGACAATCTTCTTACAGGCAAGTTAACAAGCAATTTAGATGCTTTTGTCGATGGAGCGATTATAGCAGCAGCAAGAACATTGCCCACTTGGTCAGATGGAGACATGCCTCCGCTTCCAAGTGTAGAAAGGAAAGCTGTGAAGGAATTGCAAGAAGAATGTCAACAGATGCTCTCAGAATTTCCTACAACTTCTGAGGAAGACCAAAAACTACTGGGTATGCTTATGCACTCTCTAGCATCATTACTTTACACCCTTTGATTTGTGCCATAGCTTTTGAGTGCTTATCATCATGGAAATGATCTTGGACTAGTTACTTGACTTTCTATGCATTGTTAACATCTGATTTCCTACAAGATGTCATTCTTAAGTCTTATCATCATAAGGCCTGTTTGGGGTTCCAGTTTCAGAAAGATTGTTTTGCCTTTTTTCTGGTGCACCTTTTGAGGCCCCAAACTCATCCCAACGAGTAACTTCTATTCTATGCATCCTTGAGTCTTTTAATTCTTAAAAATTATTAACTGATATAATATGATTTACTGCTACATTAATGTAATCTTCATGAGGATTATCTTATTCTTGAATCATTCTAATATTTCTTGCCACTTCCACTGCTAACAGACACCATGCCGGATACTAGTAGGCCTCTAGAAGCTGCAATCAAGTATGTAGTTGACACATTTTATTCCCTGAAAATTTGCATCTGAATATGCTTATAATATTATGTCAAAAATGTGGAATGTGCACAGGTATCGAATTCACAGGAAGAAGTTGATCGAGAAGGTTATCCAAGCATTGGATATCTATCAGGAGAGATTGCTGTTCTAAGCACGAAGCACTCCACTCTGTAGGATCAATGAAAATTTTGTAGTTGGTATCCTTGTTCATGTATTCGGCATAGACGGTCAAGTATATTTTTTTAATTCACTAACCTGCCTTTTGTAGAAAACCAACTTTCAGTAAAGCCTAAAGGGTATTCCAAAAGTAGTTCACCTGATGGTATATCAATCAACACAAGTATAGAACCTTAATTCATGGTGGGTGAATCCTTGTGAATGATTAGATAGAAGGCAAAGCCACACCTTGTATTGCTATTGTTACAACATGTATAGAAGTGTTTGTACATGTTACAACATAACCTAAGCTAAGGATGAAGCTAACAGAAATGGAAATTCAAAATACTAATAGCATACATAATAACTAAGCTATATCCTTGTCACCCTTCCGCAAGTTGAACAAGGGAGGAGACAATGTTCAACTTGGTGTGAAGGAAAATAAATATTCTTTGGTCAATGGTTTTATGAGTAAGTTGACAATTTAATCAACTGAGGCAATATATTTGAGTTGTAGAGACTTGTGCTGAACTTTGTCTTGCACAAACTGATAATCAATCTCCAAGTGTTTCGACTGAGAATGAAAGACAGACATTGTAGTAAGATAGGTGGCACTCAGGTTATCACAACATAAGGTGGGAGTTGGCAAGTGAGAAAAACCAAGCTCCTGAAGAAGAGACTGAAGCTAGTTGATTTCTTGAACGGTAGTGGCCAAAGAACAATATTCAGACTTTGTAGAAGATCTAGCAACACACTGTTGTTTTCTTGAACACTAAGAGATAAGATTATTGTCGATGTATATGGCATAGCCTGTGGTAGATTTGTGGTCATCTAGAGAATTGGCCTAATCGGCATTATTGTATGCATTGAGGGTGAATGAAGTGGATTTGCGAATGAAGAGGCCATGAGTTGCAGTGGCTTGAAGATAGTGTAGAGTACACTTTGAAAGGAAATCAGTTATGCTACTTAGGCTTTAAGAATAGTGTGGTGAGCACTAACCTAAGTAGAGTAAATTTCAAAAATTTACTTTCTCATAACCCTTCATCACATGAAGAATTCCACTCCCATGAATCCATTTTGCATTTAAATACATAGCTAACAATACATCAATATGTATAAACACAAGAACTTAGGAAATCTAAGTTACGAAATACTTACAATCTCCTAAGTTTGGTGTAGACCACAAGTATTCTATTATATTGGATTGCTCTTGGTTTAACTCTTGAATCAATGCTAAGTCACTCAAATATTTGGCCTCTAGCTTGAAACACCAAAGTCTTCCAATCACCTTTATTGCCTTTGATTAAGTATAGTTCTAAGTACCTCTCTTATGACCCAAAGAAAACTTGAACTAACTTAATCCTCTTACAAGAACTTAGAGTTTGCATATTGTTTCTTTTTGGTTTCTCTCAACCTCTAATTCTCTACAACCTCCACAAACTCTTAATGGAATATCTTGTTAACCTTATAACTCTTCTTAGGTTATATATATATATATATATATAGAGAGAGAATTTAGGTTAAGTTTAATATACACCAATTAAACATCTCTTACACAACATCATTAGTATGCCACCTTGCACACCACCTATGACATAATTAAGAGAGCAATTTGTGTAAATATATCATTAGTGTCCAAAATAGGATGTAGAGATTTAATCACATCTCATGCATTAAGACTACATCCATTCTATACTAATTAATATAACCTAATCATTATTTTTCCCAAAAAGTTAACAATATACATATAAGAGATATTTTATCTCTAATGTGGTAAATTAGACTTAATATTGATAAATGGACTTGGGCTTGTTCATTGGTCCAACTCTTGGGCCAAGCCCAATCCATAAGTCAATTGGGCCTAGTTAATGGACTTGCGCCTTTTAGTTGGGTCAACACTTGGCTGAAGCCCATTCCATCAAACTAATGGGCCTTAGGTTGATGAGCTTTGAAGTTGGGCCAATATTTTGCCCAAGTCCATTCCATCAAACTAATGGGCCTTGATTAGGTTAATGGGCTTTGGATTAATCTTTGGGCCACAACTCTTTTGGGTTTAGGCCCACACACCTTGGGCCATTAATCCAAGTCCATAAGGAAACAACACATATTCTTTATTTAATACTTAATTAATATCTCATATTAATCAAGTATTTAATAATTAAACTCTTGGTGGAATTAGATTTCATGATATGCTAGAATCATTGATCAAAGCATAAATTCATTTACATTAATCTTAATTAATTGATTAAACTCTTTAATCAATAATTAGATTAATAGGGTGATAAGTAAAAATACTTTTAGGTGTGACTTACTAGGTTAATGTCTAATTGGCAATGAGAATATAATATCAACTCTTAATATTATTTGAAACTCTTTCAAGTCTAAATTTGAAAATCCCAATTATATACATTTAGTTCTCATAAGTTGTGAGTGACCCCTAGCATCGATATCATGACTACCTAATTAAAAATGAATGCATATAATGATTCACATGAATCCTTTGATCATAATTATCGTGCACTAAAATCCCTTCATTTAAAGATCCCGATATAGCCTAGAGTCAAGGTTTAATCAAACTCTAATAGCTTTATCATATGACCTCATCTCAAGTTATTCTTAATAAAATATAATGAATAATAGAAACACTTTCTAGCACTGAAAATCTTTCAGACTGTGTTATGTTTGTCCTAGCCAAGAACTTATTAATCAAGAAAAAACTTAGATAGCATAGGATCTATCCCGGTTCACTCCAGGCAATGAATTCTATCTTGGTAGAACACTCATCCCTACATTTAACTAGCTAGAGCCACCACACACCATATACCCATGTGTGAATAACACAAGTATGTAAGTGGTAACAAACTCTAACCACTCAAATATGGATGACAGTGTCACCTCAGGTCAAAGGACTATATGCACCATTATAACCTATACTATAATCATTGATTATAAGTGAATATCCTCGCGATCACTAATCTAACGTTACTGTTCGATCCACCCATCACATGAGTATCCACATGTCTATTTTGATATCTCATATCAAGTAGCATGAGACTCACTACCTCCCACTATTAGCATCACATACTAATTAAGGAAAAAAGACAGAGGTGATTGTCTAATTAATATTACCCAAATATTAATTAATTAACTATGATTAATTTATAGCATATGTACTAAATAAATTTGCAACTCATATTATCAACTCTTGATAATAAATTTATTTAACATAATGTTAAAGGGTAAATATTCAAATAAACAAACACTTTATTTAAATGAATATTTTATTGTCAAAGGGATAATTTACAATGTCATTTTACATTACAAGAATAGCATTAGGGCACATCTATACTAACAATCTCCCACTTGCACAAGCATCATTCACTATAATATCTAAGACCCATCTTCTCAAGATGACAGTTTAAATATAGCTGGGTAAGCGCCTTAGTCAGTGGATCAACCACATTGTTGGCTGAAGCTACCTTTTGCATGAGCACATCGCCCTTCCCAACAAGTTCTCTGATAATATGAAAATGCCTTTTTATTTATTTGGATTTCTGGTGAGACCTTAATTCCTTTGCCAAAGCAATGGCTCCATGGTTGTCATAATAGAGAGGAATTGGGGACTCAATGGAAGGAACAACTTCTTAATCCAAACAACTTCTTTAGCAGTATCTGATGCGGCTATATACTAGGCATCTGTAGTGGAATCATCAATGATAATTTACTTGGAACTCTTCCAGCTTACTGCACCTTCATTACAGATAAACACAAACCTGGAGATAGACTTTTTATCATCCACATCTAATTGAAAATCAGAATCTATAAAGCCATCTATTTATAGATCACCTTCTCCATAAGTCAAGACCAAATCTTTAGTCATTTTCAAGTACTTAAAAATTTCCTTAACTGTCATCTAGTGTTCCAAACCTGGATTGGATTGAAACCTGCTAGTCACATTAACAGCATAGGCAATGTCAGGCCTAGTACACAACATAGCATACATTAAGCTTCATATAGCAAAAACATAAGGAACTTTGGCCATTTGCTCAATTTCCTCGAGTGTTTTAAGTAACATACCATTGGAAAAATGAACACTATGCCTAAATGGTAACAATCCTCTCTTAGAATCAAGCATGTTGAACCTCTTTAACACCTTTTTCATGTAAAGACTTTAGGATAAACTTATCATTCTCTTCGATCTATCTCTATAGAATTTAATCCCAAGAATTTAGGTTGCCTCCCTTAAGTCCTTCATAGAGAAGGTTTTAGATAGCCATACTTTCATAGAAGTCATCATTCTGACATCATTTCCAATTAATAGAATGTCATCTACATACAAGACCAGGAAAGTAAGTTGACTCTCACTAACCTTCTTATAAACATATGGCTCAGTTTCATTCTTAATAAAACCATAAAAATGAACAACCTCATCAAAATAATGATTCCAACTCCTTGAAGCTTGCTTTAAGCCATAGATAAATCTATTAAGCTTGCACACCTTTGAGCCTTCCTTGGATTCATAACCCATGGGTTGCTCCATGAAAATGTCTTCCTCAATATAACCATTACGGAAAGCGGTCTTAACATCCATTTGCCAAACCTCATAATCATTGTGTGCAACTGTAGCTAAAAGAATCTGAATGGATTTAAGCATGGCTACTGGCAAGAAGGTCTCCTCATAATCGACCCCTTGCCTTTAGCGAAACCCTTTCGCTACAAGCCTTGCTTTAAAGGTATCTACCTTTCCATCTGCACCAATCTTTCTCTTGAAGATCCATTTACACCCAATAGGTACAATACCATCAGGAGGATCAATAAGTGTCTAAACTTGGTTTGCATACATGGAATCCATTTTGGCTGTCATAGCCTCAATCAATCTTGAAGAATCTTTATCACATAAAGCTTCCTCATATGTAGTTAGGATCATCAACAAGAATGCTTTCTTCATGAACATGCAACTCTTGCATATCATGAAGTAAACCACATCTCTCCGGAGGACCATATACCTTACTAGATTTTCTAGGAGTCAGTGTGATGACATTCTCAATTGGTATAGGCTCTTCGAGTTGATCAATATCCATTTGATCAATTTTTGGGGCTTTTTTAGATGACTCCTCATCTAACATTATTTTCCTTCCTTTGCCACCTTCCTTTAAAGACTATTTTTCAAGGAAAATAACATCTTTGCTTACAATAATAAGTTGTTCAACAGGAAGATAAAAGTAATACCCTAAACTATCTTTAGGATATCCAACAAACCTTCCTTTAATCGATTTCACATCCAACTTGTCCATTTTTAGCCTTTTAATAAAAGTCGGACGTCCCTAAATCTTAACATGTTTAAGACTTAGTGTTCTACTATGTCATATCTCATATGGTGTAGTAGTAACGGATTTGGATGGAACACAATTAAGGATATAGCAAGCTGTTTGGAGTGTATAACCCCAAGGTGAAATAAGAAGATCAGTGTAGCTTATCATAGAACGTACCATATCTAATAAAGTACAATTCTGCCTCTTAGACACACATTTATTTGAAGTGTTCTAGGCTGTGTGAGTTGTGATGTAATGCCATGTTCCTTAAAGAACTCAATGAACTTGGTACTTTAAGTGTTCACCTCCTCAATCTAATCTTAGAGTTTTAATACTTTTCTTAGTTTGGTTTTCTACTTGGGCTTTGAATTCCTTAAACTTTTCAAAGGATTCACTCTTGTTCTTCATAAGAAACAAGTACCTAAACCTTGATAGATCATCTATAAAGGTTACAAAGTAGTAAAAACCACCTATAGCCATTTCAGTAAATGGTCCACATACATCACTATGTATAATTTCCAACATATCTTTGGCTTTTGCCATTTGTCCAACAAATGGTGATCTGGTCATCTTATCTTAAACATAAGCCTCACAAGTTGGATTAGATGTGGATTCAAGATTGCTCAAGATTCCCATCCTTTCTAGCTTCGTGATCCTATCCTCTACAATATGACATAATCTCAAGTGCCATAGATGTTTGGAGTTAGAGGTATTTTCAATAAGCATTATATTTGTATTACTCGCATTAACTTGAGGCTCATTGTTATTGGAATTATTATCAACATAATATAAACCATGTATTAAATAACCCATGCCTATTTTATTACTTCCAAAGTAAATTTTACAAATGTCTCTTTTGAAAAGAAATTCATAACCTTTTCTAGTCAAACTAGAAATAGAGACAATGTTTTTATAGGCATTAGGCACATATAATACATCATCGAACAACAAAACATGATCATGCAAATTAATAGAAGTAGATCCTATAGCATTGGCCATAATACTTGCCTTATTGCCAAACTTTAAGGTTACTTCATTAGGCCTTAACCTTCTCTCATTTGTTAGATCATGTAAGGATAAACAAAAATGAGAACTAGCACTGGTATCCAATATCCATACATTAGATGAGCTCTTAGAACATTTAGAAGTATATAAATTAGAGAAAGTCTCACCTTCCCCATGATTGCCCTTTCCTTTTGTCTTGAAAGACTCAAGGAACTTAGGACAATTCCTCTTCCAATGTCCTTCACCTTGACAATGGAAACACTTTCCCTTGTGTTGCTCTTCCCTTAAATGTGCTTACCCCTATTCTTGGCTATGCTACCCATAGGCTTGACAACACTTGTCTTGCCTTTCTTTTTCTTATTGCCTTTCTTCTTAGTCTTACTAGAAGATGCAATAAGAGCAACCTCCTTCCCCTTTCTACCTTGGATAGCCTTTTGGGCCGTCACTAGCATGTTCATAAGCTTCGCAAGAGTACACTCTATTTTGTTCATATGTAAGTTTGCAATGGTTTGCCCAAATGATTCAGGAAGGGATTGAAGGGTCAAATCCATTTGGAGATGGAAGTCCATTGTAAAGTCTAGACTCTCTAGCTCCTCTATTGATCTAATCATGGAGTTTACATGGACTCCCAGATCCTCACCCTCCTTCATTTTAGTATAAAATAATTGCTTTAATATCTCATATCTTGTGGTCCTACTTTGTTCACTAAATAACTCTTGCAAGTGAAGCAGAATTTTTTTTACATTTGTGTACTTCTTATATTGCCGATGGATTTTGGTATTCATAGAAGCCTACATTATGCATCGCGCTTGTAAATCATCATCATTCCATTTTTCTAAAGTATCATATTCCTCTTGGGAAGCATTATTAGGAAGAGGACCGGGTGGTGATTGATTCAATACATATCGAATCTTTTCAGAAGCTAAAATAACTTTTAGATTCCTAAGCCAATCAATAAAGTTAGGGCCCGTGAGCATTTATTGGTCGAGTATGACTGATAGTTGTTTTGAAGGTCTCATATTATCAATTTTCTGTAAAGGTGACAAGATTAATTAGTTCTATGACATTGTAATTTTACTATTAGATATGGTCTTTAATCAAAATGCTCTCCCACTAACTTGGCAAATCCTACACTCCTAAGTAGGAAACGGAAATCCCTTGTTGGATGGATTTCTAGTGGGTGATGGAGTTCTTAATGATCACTAATATCCCTCAAGTGCCATTCTTGGAATTTTAGTTCTCATTAAGTAGATAACTCTTTCCATCACATCTCATGTGAGATTCCACCAATTCGGCTCCTAATGTTACGGGCCTCAGGTACACATTGCCATTCTTGGTCTTTGGCATTAGTTAGGTCCACACCATTAGATTAGTGAAATATATAGACTTGAACACTACATAGCTCAGGTACGCCTATTTGCTAAAGGGCTCAAGGTTTGGATTTTCAAAGGAGCTTAATACTTCTTTCTCACTAACTCCTGAATTGACCATCATGGTATTGTAGCTTGGGAATGGATTATTTTTTGTACTTGGTTTTTTTGGGTGTATGACTGTTCCAGTGTCTATGAGATTTTGGATTTCATGTTTAAGGCAAAATTTGCAATGCTTGTTTGGGTTATAGCTTGGGATGTTTGGGTTTGGTAGGTTTTGATTAGGTAAAGTTGAAGTAAGCCCTTTTGCATTAGGTGCTCTAGAACTTTTGACAAAGGTTGGTTAAAGTTTGAGAATCTCCTTGTCTATTGTACTGCATGGATATCTGCAACTTGGTTAGTGTTCCCTTGTTGTGTGCCACCAGTTTGATTGTTTCTTGCATTAGTGCTTCTAGTTGTTATCTTATTTTTATTCTCAATCTCCTTAGCTTGAAGCCTATCATTATAAAGGATTACAAATGACTTAGGATTCATCACCTGCATCTTCTTAACCAAATTAGGTGATATATTCCTAACAATCATCCTCACCTAATCCTTCTCAGCTAGCTTATTCTTCATTAGCCCTACTTTGTTCATGAACCTGGTTAAAAAGTTTGAGAATGATTCATTCGATTTCTTCTTAGTCAGCTCCAAGTCTCTGATAGACACCTCTAACTTGGTATTATACTTATACTACTTTATGAAAGTTATGCATAATTCTCTCCAATCAGCTCGAACAGACTTTTATAGCTATGATACTAATTCATAGCAATACCCTCTAAAGATAATACAAATAACTTTGTTACTACCGCTAATGGAGCTTTAGTGGTGCATATAGTTGTTGTATATTGACTCAAGTGAATTCTTGGATCTTCTGAACCTTTGAGCTTCTGCAGTTGAGGCATTTTGAACTTGTCCGATAACTTGTTACCTTTCATGCATAGTATTTCATCAAAGTCAAATGAGTAACCTATGCCTTGTCCCCTCATCAGCTCTTCCATCTTAGACATTTTTTGATTCAGTGCTTGAATCTACTTCGATTCAAGGTCTTGAACCAGCTCAAGTGATTCTTTCTTGTCCTTTTCTACCATGTAGTTCTCGACATCCTCAAATTTTATTTCCACAATGGGTACATTAGCAGCATTCAATGGTTGTCCACCAACATTGTCATTGTTAGCAAGTGGATTTTCCCTAATGGGTGAAATAGTAGTAGTAGGTGCAGGTGGTGACATCAATCTAGCCAAAGCTTGTCTCAGTTTGTCTTGCATCATTGCTCTCATGTCATCCATCAATGCTTCTTTGATGTTTTCGAATGTCTAGTTTCCTCTTTGTTCCATCTCTTCTGTCTACCTAATTGGTGTGGGTGCTGGTGCTGGTGGTGCTTCTAGGTAAAGCAAGTTTATTGGACTTTTCTCTAGTCTGGTTAGGATCTCTTTTGCAATTAATTACAGACTTGAAGTAGCTCTCTCCAGTTTGCCACCTTTTCATTTTCAAAAATTAAACGACTCAGATGACTCTATGATGGCTACAAAAAAAAGTTTCAGTGTGGTGTATTATCTACATGTGATGCTTGTATGCATGATGCACGTGCTATACAATAAGTAGCAAGTAACAAGTTATGTCAAGTATTACAACATACATCCTTCCAACCTTATTCCTCCTACACACGAGTTCAATGGCAAGTCTCTTTCTTAGGATTTTTGGTTTTGGCCTTTAATATCAATAGGGGATATCAAGAACAGACGCACATGCCAAATCTCTCAAAGCAATAAAGCATAGAAATAGTATTTCTAAATATAAAAGTAAAGTCAATCTTTATTAGTCTATATGGGCTTCTAAAGTATGGGCTTGGGCCTTTATAAATAGAAATACCTCATGGTAACATACACAAGCAATTTGGGTAGATCCCAGGGGAAGTTACTAAGCCATTATATGAGATGGGTCCAGTAGAAGGTCAAAGTTCCCTTAGCCAGATGCTCTCCTTTAAGACCTGAGTTACAAGCCAAGGTCAGAGGAGCCCGACATCCTTTGCAAACTCGAGAGAGGACTATCCCCCATTAAGACTTGGGTCACAGACTCTAGTTAGATGAGCCCAATTATCTCTCTTGAACCGAGTTAAGGCTAAGAGTGATGGTTAGCTAATCTACAATCCCATGAAGCTAGTGGAATCATGGAACCATAAACCAGCGTCATCGGCTATTAGGGACATGTAAGAATGAATGCAAAAATAAAATAATTCTAAAGAACACATGTAGAATCAGTATCTCTTATCCCTAGTGTATTCGCCACTGTAGACAACAGGGTTTAACTCGTGTCCAAGTTTGTTGCAACTACAACACTATTTGAGCTCAGGGATCAAGGGAACACACTATTATATCATAAAGACATAGTGTGGAGATGAGGAGTCATCACCTAGGGTAATAATTGGCACAATTCGAAGGTGGTGATAACTCGTTTCTCTAAAAGAAAGCTAGCACCACAACTAGGAAGATTCTGGATATGGAATACCAACTTCTTTTAGTCTCATGTTCATTTAGAAATACTTTATAAATTACTATCTGATCCTCCATCTACATGCAATTTCATATAAACCCTTATTTAACAAATAACTCCAAGGCAAACTAGTAATGAAATAACATATAAACAATGTATTCATTTAAGCTCATAATCCCTAAATTAGTTGAATCTACATTGATTTTAATTAGTGTGGGCTAAATCTATATATTTTGTTTTCCAACTAAGCCTAAAGACTAATGGGCCTAATTCCTTCTCAATTTTAAAGTAAATGAGCCTAAATCTATTTATTTTAACTCTAAAAATGGGTCTAAGTCTATAAATAATGAAGGTATTTATATTAGTACGCCTGATTCTACATGTTTTAAATCTGAGTGATCTAAATTCCACAAATTATGAAAAAGGCTTAAAATTAATGGGCTAAGTCTAAATTAATTAAATTAAGCTATGTGGGCCTATGTCTAAATTAGCTAGGTGGGCTAAGTTATTTCTAACCTAAAATCTAATCAATTATGGACCTAAAATGCATTTTAATTTATTAACCCTAAAAACCTAATTAAATTATCAAACCTATTTAATTAAAAATTGAATCTAGTTATCTAACCCATAAGTCGAATATTATGAGCTTAAAAACAAACACAACAAAATAAACATAATTATCATAAAAAAATAACAAATCAAATTAAAAACATGAAAGTAAATTAAACATATAAATCATAAAAAATAAAATAAAACAATTAGCTAAACTATATAAGAACATAAAAATAAACAAAATAATAAACCATGCTTTAATGATGTCTAACACTAATTAAATTATATGCAACCTAAATTTGCTAAAGCCACCATTATTTTAATTAAGATTTTATCAAATTAAACCTAATTATATATATGGTTATTACAATCTATATCCTAAAAATTACAAAATACAAAACAAACAATAAACAAACCATGAATAGAACAAAAACAATAAAATAAACATAAATAAATAAAAATGAAAACATGAACAAACTAGATTATATCCATGGCTTTCCATGAATCTTCATGGATTCTCAGGTCAATCACTCCACAGTTTAGGACACCCCCACCATCATGAAACATAAACAATCAATAAATAATAAGTGAACAATCAATAAACAAAATCAAATATAAGAAAGTAAAAAAATGAAAGAGCAAAAGAGATAAATAAAAAATATAAATATTAGTAAAATAAATAAATTAAAAGAAAAACTAGTATATTAAAAGAGATGCAGTATACTGGGATGATTAAATAAAATTTTGTTGAAATCAGATTGAACATGCTAGAAGTGAATTGAAAATAAAAAATTGTATTTAAATAAAATTAAATAAAATTAAAATTAAATAAATATAATTAAACAAAATTAAAAAAATAGAAAGGAGTAAAAGAAGATGATTTTCGATCAGAACATTCCGAGTCGGGAGTGAAAAATTTGTTTTGGCACAGTGGCCATTTGTTGCCACTTTCGGTCACTGATGACCAATCGTACATTTTGTTATTTCTTTTGGAAAAAAACTGGCCACTTCTTTTCATTTTAAAGTTGCAAATTGAATGGGCCACCTTCGGTCCATTCCTCTTTTTTAAAATTTTTTTTTATTTTAAATTTTTGAAACTTTTTAGAAAATAAATAATGAAAATAAATAAATAAATAAATAAGTCCTTAAAATAATTTATAATTTAATTCAAAACCAATAAATCAGATCTAATAAATCTAATTTCACAGTCAATTTTAATCATTAGGTCCTCTATTGCATCAAAACTCAAATCATCCAGAAAATTGGGTGTTTACATCTCCTTTCTCATAGATCGTTTGTTCCATTGTAGTTTTCATCTCTTTCTTTAGAAAGTCAGATAGAGTCCCATCACTCATCAGTTTCTTGTAAGCATCTTTCAACTGTTCTTCTGTATTCTGAGTCATTATCTCTTGAGCTGGTCAGTCATAGGAATAACAGGACTAGTACCAGTGCGTTTAGCAGCTTTGAGCCTATGAGACTTTGAAGGAGCTATATTTATGCACAAGTATGCATATTAGGATGATAAAGGAATGATGCATGCGTGTGTGATGTGATGAACTCTGCAAAAGAGAATGGTCAGTGGGTATGCACGGTGTGACAGTTATAACCTTGCTAATATGGTGATGAAAAAATGGCTGCAAGAAGATCCTGAGTTATTATATAACAAAATTTCCTATGTGTATGTATGTATACATTAGGAAAGAAAAGAAAACAAAATTAACAAACGGTGGTTAGTGTAAAACCTACAAAATGAACAAACCAAGCACAAGCAATCGCTCCTTCCAACCTTATCACTCCACGTGGTAGAGAATTTTGTCCTAGGTGTGGTTTACGAATCATAGCCATTGGGGGACTATGGTTTTGCTTTTGGACTAGGCTGCTTCCATTCATGATGATCAGACTCAAGAGGTAAACTAGGGAACAATGCCTAAATGTACTCGGGGCAACTACATAATGTCAATGAGGGGCCCAATTGTCGGGTCTTAAATGGTGTCTATAGTTTGTGCGGGCCTGCGAGCGTACAAACTATAGCCAACAGAAGGGATCCAAGTTCATGTGCCTTTAATCGATATTAGGTGTGTTTACTAAGAGGCATGAAGGTTTCGTTCAGTAGTTTATATTTTATTATCTCAACACGAGTGCCCACAATCTAGTTAAATTCTTGATTCATCCACTTGACCTAGTAAGGACTAATGGACAACTAAAATAGGTTCCATAATCAAAAGATGTCACTATTTGTCAGCTCTTATAGACTATCAAAACTGAGATGTATAATTCTTGTCATTCCTTATATATGGGCTTACATAAGGTAAACAAGGATCATACAGTTCTAAGTATGGGCAGTCTATGAAGGCTAACATAATGACAAAAAAATGGTGGCTGACACTAGAGGTTTCATGTCATTTGTGGATATCAGGTCGATTGAACAACATCAATATAAGGATAGCATACAAGAGCGAGGTGGGATCCTAGGGGAGATTTCTACTGGTGTATCTATATGAGTTGTGTCAGGCTTACGGCTTGGGCTCCTTTAGCGAGAATGCTCCCATATGACTAAGGTTACGGACTCCGGTCAGAGAGTCTAGCATTCTTTTACCTACTCAAGAAAAATTGTACCCTATTTTGGACTTAGGAGCCAAGCCGCATCACTTTAAGCCCTATAGCTTTTCTTGGTCGAGTAAAGACTAAAGGTGATAATACCTATCTTCACTGCCTTGTGACTTGAATGGAATCATGGTAGCAATGCCATTCAACATTATCGACGGTTTAAGGACCAAGGTGCATGTGGTGAGTGTGATGATATACAATTATACTGCTGTGAAGGTGAATAAACAAGTTATGTATAACAAGAAATAATCTTTCATTCATACCCCTCAAATCAGTAGTCCCAAATGGAGTCTCACGAGGATCGGTGTGTTATAGCATTGGGGCACACAGGTTAATGGCGACCATTTACTGGATTTCTGTTTGTTATTATTTATTAGAGGGTCTGCCTGATTAGGCATTATAGATTTGGAGTTGCCACCTGACTTGAATCAAGAATAAGTGAATTAAAAATCCATTTCCATAACAAGAGACTCTGGGTTCGAGGGGTTAGAGTTACTTATCCTGTTTCTTATCATACATGTTACTTATTTATTCACTACTTCACCCAGTTTTAGTTTCATGATGCATTTTTACCACACTTGATCATTAGTCAATTTAAATTGGAAATTGAAAGCATGGGATAGTTGGATTGATGAACATTTACCACAAGATAAATAAACAAGCATCCACCAAGCAAATGATCATGTAAGCAAGTAAGCACATAGCATGTAGCACACAAACATGCAAGAAATAATAAAAATAAACAAACAAATAAGCAAAATAGAAATAGGGAAAGGAATTAAGGATTATAACCCGAGAAAAAGCCTATTCTAATGAATACATCCAAAATAGAAATAAAAGTAGGAATTTGGATTAAGGATTCCATTACCTAAAAAAAGCCTATTCTATTAATTACATCGAAATAAAAAAAGGAAATAAAGTAAAATAAACCTATTCTAATAAACCTACAATATAAAAAATAATTGCCACAGTCCATGTTGGTGTTGTTTTATGCGTTCCTTCCTACGTGATCTCTTCAACCATATCTCTCTATAGTTAAAAAATGGAAAGTTGGAACCGAATTGTGTTGCTTCTTTATGGGGAAAGGAGAAGGCAAATATGAATATCAAAATAGAGGACCAAAGAGCCTAATAAATTAAGCGGGCTACTAACTAGTTTTTATCCAAGTCTCGTGCGATATATGGTGCTTCCTTTTGGTGGTGAGCGAAACATAAAATTAAAGGAAAAAACAACATAAAAGAATATGGCTCCATAAGCCAAAGTACACTCTATTTTATGTTATTTGTTTTTGGGGTGAAAGCCATGTTTTTTGTTTTCAAGCTTTCATCTTTTCTTTCAAACTATTATCAAACACTTTATACATTCTATTTTTACTATGATTGATTTTTCTATTATTTTTTTTTTAATTTAAATGCAGGGTTGTTGTCTAATATTAGGATTGTATTAGGAAATTGGCATTGCAGGGAGGGGGTTCTTAATCCTAAAATTTGGTTGAATATTAGTGGAAAGGCAACACAAGTGTCAAAAATAAGTTTCATGCAATTATTCAAGCAGCCCTCTTTGCAAGCTAAAACTGGAAAGTTGTTGTTTACTTGATAAAGTTGGATATCGTTATTGGCATTACTAGCCCTTAACATATAGGATAAAGGAAAAAATATAAATATGAGCTTTGCAATTGGAAATAGATCATATGGCTCGAAGAGAGAGATATTGAGATTCATCTGTAAAATGTATATGTTTTGAGATTTTTTTTAACTATATATATTTTAATTGTATACATTAATCATTGTCTACTAAGATATTGAAGAGTATGTATTTGAATTATTTCATATTCGTATAATAAACAAAAAGTAGTTAAAATTAAGTAGAGGTAAAAAAAACTAGGTTTTATTTAGGAAATGAAGGATGAGATTTTATTATTTTAATTGTATACATTAACAGACGTATACTTAGAGATTGAAGAGGGATGAGATTGGGCAATGAACTGAAATTATCATTTTTTTATGTTTTGAAGTGTATAATAAACCAGAACTACACGAATAGTATACTCATTGTATCCTATAATATAGTTGTTGTTCCTATATTTTTAATATATATATATATATTGTCTATGCTTGTGGATTTAGGTCTTTGAATATAGAAAGCATATGTTGTTTTCAAGACGTACAATTTGTAAAGATTAATTATTTAGGATGATTTTTTTATTATGTATTTTAATTCTATACATTAACAATCATATACTTAGAGATTGAAGAAAGATGAGATTGGAAAATGAACTCAAATTATCAGATTTTTTTATGTTTTAAAGTGTATAGGAAACCAAAAATATATGAGTAGCATACTCATTGTATACTATAATATAGTTTGTTGACCTTAGCAATAATCAATCTTAATTTTGATCTTAACAAACTTAATTTTGAGCATTTAATGTGTTTGTTTAAGTATGATTATAAGC